>CM038795.1:220361013-220425931 GCA_021764765.1 Vicia sativa | reverse complement strand
AGATTTGGTTGGAGAATATTTCTAAATGTAATTGCTGTAGAAATCCAATTGAAAGAAAGTTAAGAATTTTCCTTGATGCTCATGATCCCATATGTTTTTTTTTTTGTTTCATGAAGAGGAACCACTGATCAATCTTTTTTTACAAGTGGTATCCAACCACCGATCGACTAATTCACATTGGGAGCTTTTTGTGTTGTCCCATATTCGAACTCGTGAGCTAAGGGAGCAACACTGGGACCCAAACTCCCTTCCCAACAGCCAACCTTCCTTATTGATCAATCTTATTCTAATGTTCATTATCTCAACAAATTTGATAGACAACAGAGAAATGAATATGCCAATAAACTAGTTTAGTTAAATGTCCAAGATGGAAAAACTTTATTTATTTAGAAGTAATTGAAGAAGAAGAAAAGAAAGACAAAAAAAGGAAAAAGAATCATATGAATGACAACAACTTGGTGTGTTTGGATGCAAAGAAACAATATTCTTTTATAAATGAGTAATGTAAAAAGATTTAGTTTGCTCCATTAAAATCATGTCTTGAAGTGAATTGTTATAGGAAAATTTTCAAAATCAATGGTAATTTTTTGACTTTTGCAGCTTTTGATTTGTCTAAAGGGTTGTTAATGCATTGTAATTTTTTTTTTAAAGATTTGATAAATTGGTGGTATTGTATTAGACAAGAGTATTCATTGTACCCTTATTCTAATATAGTTGTTGATTACAACAACAACAACAAAAAAGAAGAAGTCTTCTATGTAAATAATAAACTTTAGTAGTAGGGAAATTACATTACCTCTTTTCTGAGGTATAATATTAAATGACACTAACATACCTTTTTATTTAAAAAGTATGCATTTATCTCTTAAGTTGAGATATATAAACAAATATTTTCATTGAAAAAATCGTAACTAAATGTTATTTATATCTATAATTTTTAATTATCACTAAAAATTAGAATGGAGTGTCAGTGTTATTTTCATAAAGATTTTTTAAAAATTATGCAATTTAAAATCAGGAGTGCTAGAGGTTTTTTTAATAAATCTTAGAGAATCCTGGTGGACATTTTAATCTTAGTTCAAAAACTTTTAACCTCATATCACAACAAATATCACAAGGTCGGTGTTTTAACAATTATTTTTATTCAAAATTAATAAAATTACAACTAAAATTTGTATATAAATTTTCTCCTTTTAAAATTTAATATATATTTTTATAATTTTTTAGATGTTTATTTTTTGTTTTCACCACCACTAGTATCCAGTCTATTGGTCCAATCATAGTTATGAGAAATTGAACGTTGGTCCTCCCTAAGTCAAAGAACTTGAAATGTATATATTATCAAAAAAACATTCCGTAATACAATCAAATATCTTTTATTTTATAGAAGTTCAGATTAAGCAATTAATCTAGCCAAACACTAATATTAGACATCTTATCTTAACAATCATTTTCTCCTTTAAGGAGGGTTCTTCACAATTTGTTCACACTTTAAAAGTACTTATTTAACAAAACTCCTTTCATAGCTAACACACATTAAAACTTTCCTTAAACAAGTACTTATTTAACTACAACCGTTTCATTAAAACCCTATTTAAATAAGAACTTGTGTCGTTTATTTCATCAATTTTGGTAGAATTCATAACTTGTAAAAAGAAGGAAACGAAATATATCTCTATAGGGTATATATAGTTACATAACAACCCTAATTAAGGACCACAAGTATTGATATTTTGTCTTTAATCAATATGGAAATGAAGTATGACCTACTAGGAATACTAGTGAGTGGTTGATGCACTCACATAGTTAGGACCACTACACTTTTTCTTTCTTTTCATAAATGAATAAAGACTTTATCTATGTAACACAAGTGATTCATGAACTACCATTTTGGTCTCAAATCACAAACTAACACCTCACTCATCCGTGTGCTTTTATTACGAAGTTTCACAAAAGCTTTATATGCCAAAGGGAAATGATTCAAGAGAAAGTTCAAGTGATACGATTTACATGAATAAACATGACACTTTCTAAGAAAGTTGCTTCAATTATTTTTATATAACATGGTTTCATTAGAAGGAAAACTTGTATGGCTGAATTTCACAACTTGTTATCATGATATATCACCATACAATTTTTTAACCTAAATTGTGATAAAAAAATTAAAATTGAGTGAATGATTCCAAAAATGATGAATATATAGCAATAGTGGAGACTTCACCAATAAGCAATCCTATATGATGGTTATGCATCTCTTCCCATTTTTTTTTGCCTAAATGTGTAAACAAATCTTCTCCACTAAAATATATTTTATATACTTAGCTTGGGAGATAAATGTTTAACAACAGCACATGTGATTTGTTTTCTGGTATTTGTTTCTTCAATTGATCATCATGTGATTTGTTTTAGCAAATTTTACTTCATACTCCTAAAATTTTAATCCTACCGTTACAAATTCCACAAAATTTAAAGTTGTTTTTATATCTTTAAAAACAGATTTCTTGCAAACTTGAGCCGATGGGATAGGATAGACAGTACAAGATAAGACTTTAGGCCTTGAATGAGTAAAACACAATTTAGTTATATGTATATTCAGTGACCGTTTAGACATACATTCACTAGTGTCCACCTTTTTCTAAAGTATACACGTATTTAAAATAATAATTTATTTTTTAATTTTAATTTTAATTTGGAGATGGTAGATAATTAAGATGGTAATGAAAGAGGTTAATAAGGATGTGATCCGATATCTCAATGACTTTTAATTTAGGGTCGGTGTATCGGATGGTACTTAGGCTATTTTGCACAGTATTACAGTCATGGCTAAAACTTTGATGAGTGCAAGGAAGAAGAAAGATCAATGGCGGGAAAACAAATTTGAATGAGTGTAATGCAAATTTGAGATAAGTGGGCCTAATAAGAATACAAACCCAATAAGGCCCAAAAAGGCTAATTATTCTATAGTCTTAGTATCTAATATCCCCCATAAGCTTGGGGGGTAAATAGAATGAATGCCAAGCTTAAGTAAATTTGAATGAAAATGTGATATGTCAATGGTTTTGTGAATGAATCGTGAGTTGTTGTGATGAAGTGATGGGAAGATGGAAGAGATTTTGTTGCGTTTACGGATGATATGGAACCAAGTCTATGTATTTGGTTCTCTGTGGAAGGATGAGTCGTTTGCTATGTGTCGCGAAAAGCATTGTCGCAATAAGGAGGGATGGTTGTTGAAAAGGAATTTTGAGCTCAGAGATGTTTGTCACCATTGTAACTATCAAACTATGGAAGCCATGGATCTATATTTAGCTCTATTGAATGCGGGATACAATCGTTGTTTCTTGGATTTCCGGAGATTAGAGATGCAAGATAGATGAGTAACTGTGATTGATTTTCTTGTTTCAGGCGGTGGTCGTTGGAATTAGAACTTTCAATTGAAGAAATGAAAGACTAGGGAAGAATAGACCTTGGCCGTAGGAGATTTTGAGGTAGTGTAAGACGCCAAGACAACATTATAGTGTGTATCAGTTGGTTTGCTTCATGTGTCGCTCAATTGTTGGATCGAGTAAGAAATGTTCGGTCTTGTGTTGAGGAGATATATTAGTTGTCCCACGAGCCTTGATATTTTGTGGTCTATCATTGGAGGACCATCGTCCGTTGGAGGCGAGTATCTCGGCCATTAGTGTGGATGGGTTTTCAACCTAGCAAAGTCAGGCGAAGGTCCAAGGTGTATTTGCGCTGACATAAATTGATACTTGTAGAATTTTTGGCTATTTCAATCCTATAGTATTTGACATTTCCTAGGTCCTTGATTTTGAAGTGTTGGTGTAGCATGGCTTTCGTGTCTTCTGATGTGGAGATTGTTACCGAATCGGTGGGTCATCAACATAAATCAAAATAATGGTAAAATATCGAGTGGTATGCTTACCGAAATGGAATGATCAAATGAGCATTTTGAAAATTATGAGTGAGAAGCACTTTGGTTAATTTATCAAACCATTGTCTATGGATTGTTTGAGTCTATAGATTGATTTGAGAAGTTTGCAAACCTGATTTGGTTGAGTGGTTGGAATTCCTTTTGGAATTTTCATGTAAACTCCTCATTCAAATCACCATGAAGAAAGGAATTATGCACGCAAGTTGGTGTAAATGTAAGTTTATTGAAGGCGAGGGCAAAATTAATCTTACGATGTTAGCTTGGCAATTGGAGAAAAGTAGAAAAGAAATCAATACCTTGGATTTGTTTAAAACCCAGCCACAAGTCTAACTTTGTGTCTCGATGATGGCATCAAAATTAGATTTGGTTTTATATACCCACTTGCATCCAATGGCTTTCGCTTGGAGGAAGTGGTTATGCACCATGTTTTGTTGTTATTTGTAGCTTGTAATTCATGTTCCATATCCTTGATCCATTGAGGATCATTAGAGCTTGTTTGTAAGAAATAGTCACAAGTAGTAGTGATAGCAGAAATGAAAGAATAATTAGAGATGTCATATGCAAAGAATAACATAATTATACCAAAGTCTTGTAAGTGAGGTGCATTTTTATTCGTGTTGATTTTCTAGTGTGGGATATCTGTGGGATTATATTCATCACTCTGGTATAGGGATCATGAGTTGTGTCAGTTGGTTTTTGGGGGTTTCATAGGAAGTATTGTTGGTGTTAGTTTCATTGGTGTAGGAGGAATGGTGGTAGGCGGGGAAGGAATAGTTTGGTTAGTGTGGTGATTGTTAATGTTGTGATGTTGATTGTTAATGTGATTAAATAAAAATTGTTTTGTATCGGTTTAAAGTTATGAGTGGTGCGGTGTTGGATCGAGAGGATAAGGTGTGTATGGAAGATGTTCATAAAAGATGCAATTTCGGTGACAAGTAAGGATCTAGAGGTGAGATTAAAAGGAGGTATCCTTGATACCATTGGTACCTATAGGAATAGACATTTTGTGCTTCTTGGGTCTAGTTTGGTCGTTGTCTATGTAAGGTGGAAGCATAGGTGAGGCAGCCAAATGTATGGAGATTGTCATAGATGGGAGGAGTTTGGAATAGAAATTCATAGGGTGTATGTTTGTTAATGGTGGGACTACATAGTCTATTAATTAGAAAAGTGGTATGGCATAAAAGAGGACCAAAACATTTGGGGAGTTTGGCATGAAATATGAGTGATCTTGTAACATTAAGAAGGTGTATATGCTTTATTTCAATGTGGAGTATTGTTGAGGTGTCTCAACACAACTTTATGAATGATGCCAGAGAGGCATAGTAAGAAGGCATGAGGATTTCGGCACCTTAGTCACTTCTTATGATTTTGATTTTAGAAGAAAATTGTGTTTGACATAGGTGATGAAGTTCTTAATGTGCGTCTAGTATCGTAGTTATTTTCCATAAGAAATGTCCATGTGTATCTAGAATGATCAACAACAATGGTTAGGAAATATTGATAGTCATCCATAGAGGCAACAAAAATTGGGCCCCATATGTCCATATGGACCAAATCAAAAGCATTTTAAAGTATTAGAATCACTATTAGTAAAGGAAGTCTACATTGTTTAGCAAGATGACATGTATTGCAAGGTAAACAATGTTTAATAGTCAGTAAATTGTTTGGACATGTGATACAAAACCTCATTTGAGGGTGGTCTAATCTAATGTTCCATAAAGAGACTCCATTATCAATGAAATTACAACTATTAACATGAATATAATTATACGTAGCATTAAATTGGAATTTTGCTCATTGTGTTTATGAATATGTGTTATCATGTTGAGCCACTTGGTCAATTATCCGTAGATGATCCCGAATAAAGGTGATTGTCGTGAGAAGGATAAGTGAAAATTGGATTCATGGCAATTTTGAAATAGAAATAAGATTGAATTTAAATTGAGGTAGATAAATAACATGTGTAATTTGAATTCTGATCAAAGATAATTGTGTTAGAGTAATAAGTTATCAAACATGTTCCATTGGGGAGATATATTTGAATGGGGAATTATAGTGATATAAGCAAAATTTATGATATGTGGGCATACATTGTGGGATGCTCTTGAGTCTAATATACACATGTTAGCTTGATAAATAATTACATGTGCTAAACGTACTGAGATGACTCCGTGTCCTGAGTTGTTGTCTTGTCATGCTTGTTGTGATTTGCATCCTTACATATTGTTGAAGAAGGAGCATAAGTTGTTTATATTATTACTTTGTGATTACATGCTCTTTTGTCTTGGTATTGTGAGGCTTTGTGTTTGAGGCGCTTTTAGTGTTCTTGCTGCGATATCCGGGAGGAAAGCCATGTTTGAAATAACAATTATCCATAGTGTGGTTTTGTCATGCAATTTGTACACAACATGGAGGTTTTAGGTTGATTTTTCCCTTGTTGCGAGAGTTGTTGTGTTGATTAGCATGAGGATTATAGGGTTAGGTGTTGTTGTAGTATCAATCTATTGTTAAGCTATTAGGAGTAAACATGATTGATATTAGGAAGAGGGTCAAGGAGCAAACATTTGCGCGATATCAGGTAGTTATCGTTCGGTGCTTTTAAGGAAGCATGTGATTTATTCCATATGTTTGAAATTATGCACAACTTTCAATAGATCACAGGTACAAAGGGATTGCAAGTGTAATAAGTGTGGACTAAGATTTTCTAATTCGTCCCAAAGGATTTGAGATCATTGAAGTGTGTGGATAAGGAAAGATCTCCTTATTGAATGGAGCGAAGGTCACGGAGGAGATCGGAGAAGCGAAATGATTGCCTTTGGTGAATCTTTCACGAAGATCTTCCCAAAGATCGAATGCGGAATCAAAGAAAATGGTGCTTTGAGGAACACAGGTGATAAGGTACAATACATCAAAAAGGACCATGATGTTGTACGGTCCATAGCTCAAAGTTGATACAATATTTTGTTTAAGGAGGCTTCCATTGATGAAGACGAGTTTATTTTTGAGGCGGGGATCTTTTCATCGATTTTCTCCAGTTATGGTAGTTGTTGTCGTTTAAAGGTGGGCGACGATTATGGCGCTGTGGTTTTCTAAGGATGGAGATAGAACGGTTTCTAGGGTTTTGGCTGGATCAAAAGTTCTTTCTTGGGTGAATTTCTGGGGTTTTGTTTATCGCTGGATGTCGCCATGGAAGAGGAATGTGGTGATGTTTAAGATGATGATGAAGAAAGGAAAGGGATGAAGTTTTTCTCCGATACCATATTATACCATGGTTAAGGCTTTGATGAGTGCAAGGAAGAAGAAAGATTAATGGCGGAAAACAAATTTGAATGAGTGTAATACAAATTCTCATTATTGAATTGAAGAAATAGAATACAATCTATATAAATGAGATAAGTATGCCTAAGAATACAAACCTAATAAGGCCCCAAAGGCTTATTATATAGTCTTAATATCAAATACACAATGTCAAGAGTGTTGAGCAAGAGACATGGATATGACTCTTGACTATATTCAGTAGATTTTGTGAATGTTATCAATTTGGTAAATCGATCAACCATTCTATGAGAGGTGTATGGTGAAATTTCCATATATTTCTCGGTTGAGTTACCTATGGTTATGCAACAAAGTTATACCTGAGATGTGCATATTATATTAGCCACTAGAGTGCAACAAGGGACCGCTAGGACGCTCTTTTTCCCTCGTTACTCCCACTTATTCATCGTCAACAGAATGTAAGATTTTGCTTCATACCGAAACCTTAACGATGAGACCATCTTAAGAGATTTAGAGGAGGTCCCTAAAGTCCTTGACATAATTTCGTAAACTCGTCCAAGATCGTCTCAAATTGAATATTCATAAATCGAGATATTTGGGCCTTCGTGTTATGATAGTAAACTTTGGGGAGTCATTTCCTTCACATTGAGAGACCGATGTTGGAGATGAAGTATATTGGAGGTGTCGGTCGAGATGAATGATTTATCAATGGTTTTTAATGAAAGTGGTCGGGATGTTGAGCTGGTGCATCTTACGCCACAACTAAGGGATCTGAGAGTGAGCTTTTTCTTTGCCTCACATGTGGGTATCGCAACCCTTTTTTTCCCTTAAAATCATTAACCTAATCATATGGAGAAAACACTTATTTGGTGTGATAGAGTTGTGAAGGGTGGTTAAAGACATCGTTGTGGTGGAGTTGTTTCTTGACCTTCAATGAAAGGTAGCTTTTTACCTATTAGATTTGGGAATTGGATTTGCATAATAGAGACTTCCTCATATGCTGCGTTTGGATTCTAGGGCTCAATCTTGGTGTTACATGATCATATTGGAGAGATAGATATATGATATGGACCTTGAAAATACAAAAATAAAAACAAAAATACATCAACTTTAGAATCAAAGACTATTTAAACCTTTTTTAATTATTGTCATTACTTTCTAACGACTAAAAACTATTATATTAACTATATCTTTTTATTTAAAATAATATAAATTTTACATGTAAACTCATATTCAGATAGAATTTAATTAGTATTTTTAAATAATATAAAAAAATTATACAAAATGTTTTGTTAATGTTCATGATAAATATTATACAAATATTTTTATAAGAATTTTAAGTGACATAATAATATATATTGCCCCCATACTCTTATTTTTCTGGCTCCGTCCATAGCAACAAAATACAAATTTATCATTATGTCTCACCATAACTTAATAGATTAATTTGAACATTTGACAACATTACATCAAAAGCCTCATTACAAATATAGATACCATTACATTAAAATCCTAATTCTATAGGTAATTACAACAAAATTACACCATCCAAATTTGTTGTGATCAATAAGATGAGGAAAACCGAAGATAAAATCAATAAAATAATCAAAATCTTCATCTTCTTTTTTTAGGTCATCATCAATCTTCGTAGCTAAACCATCATTCTTCTTCAAATCATTAACCTTGAAATAAAGTAGAAGGATCAAGATTTAAAACGAAGAGAAGGATGAAGATTGACGTAAAATGGCAATTGAAATTGAACTATGAGCTTCACCACATCCAAGCGAAGAAAGAGAAACAAGAACACATAACAAACTCAGATGCGTAGAAAATGAACTCAACACAGTACGAAAATCAGAAGTTGTGAATCTCAGAAGTTGTGAACACGACAAATGAAGATAAAGTTGTTGTTTCTTAATTTTGATTTATATATAATAAATAAATAATTATTTTTAATTATATAAAAATGAAATGGCAACAAAAATTACCAAATATGTGTATGTATAAAAAATGTCACTAACGTTATTATGGAAATGAGTGATGATGACCAAAACTGTTTAAAATTAAATAGGAACTTATTTTAGATGGGTAAAATAGAGGATAAAAATTGTAATTTATCTAAATAATAATAGGAATGTCAATTAAAGGCGGGGTTGACCCAAATTGCCTCCTATCTCGATTTTATTCCGCTTGTGCGATTCAGGTTCAAGCACATCTTCATTAGGTCATTGGCATTAAATGGACATTCATCCATTAGATATGATCATTTCGTCGTATTTAAATTGACCAAAAGTTAGTTTAAATCGATATTTGCATCGCTTTATAGTTATAAAAATTCGACATTTCACTTCATTCATTTTTATCTCACTGTTTATTGTGACATTTAAGTTGATTATATGTCGATGATATCAATATTTCGATTTAAACAGTTGCTAAAAGCACCGGACATAATGTATGAAAATTATGGAAAATATTTCAAACTTTTGCTCTAACTCATTGCTTAGGAATCTACGTGTCACGAGATCATGAAAATGTGATTCTCTAATTTTTCGATACATTTTAAATTTTGTTTTTAACCGTAAGTGTTTTAAAATCGTGTATTTTTTATTATCGCTTTATTTCAATTTTAAATATTTGATAATTTTCTTAATGTTTGATAATGTAATTTATTTTTAATATGTTTATTTTATTTTTCGGATAAATTTTTGTCCGAACTTTTATCATTTTAACAATTTAAGTGTCTAATTTTTATCTCTAAAAATTAAAACAAAAATATGTTTGAGTAAATTATTTTTATCTTTGGGTTTTGAGGCCCATTTTATTAAAGGACATTTTAGGCATTATCAAAAATTACTTAACCTAATTTATTTATATATATATGTGTCAATTAAAAAGTGCTGGGAGCCAAATTTAAAAAAAGGAATGTGAGGCGGAGAGGTAGCAGATCCGAAAACAACAAAGAAGAATCATATTCTTCCTCATCATATACTTCACGTTGATTCTCGAAAGACCTCATCCACCCCTCAAGTTTCACTCATCTATCCATAACCCACATTCGACCTTCCATTCCCTTACACCCGCATCTCCATCATGCCTTCATCCTTCATCGCCTCTCACCTCAACCCTGTCATCTCAAACGACACTTCATACTTCTCTCCGCCTTCCCGACCCATCTCCATAGCCATTCCTGCCCTTTGGGTCCCAATCCGACGTATCCCTCCAACTGCTTCCTCACCGCTGCCGCCTCATCTCCGCCTGCCTGGCAAAGCAGCTTGTTCTCATTTTTTCCTTCCGATTTCGACATTTAGCAACTCATGTTCTCCAACTTTTAATCGCTGTTTTCTGTCGTGCTTCCCAATGTTACTACCATAAAACCCTCTCCTTTCTCAAACCATCAGATTCGCTCAACCTCTTCTACTTCCAACTTAAACCCCAACCTCGTATCCTCTAACTCAATCAATCTCACACCATGGCTTCCGATATTGATAAGGAGGACCATGTATTTGAGTTTTTCCGTCAGGAACAAGAGGATTGGTGGACGGGAACAGACCAAGCGTAATGGGCATTTAAGGCTTTAAAGCAACCGCCAGCTTTTGTCGTTAGATTGGAAGAAAGTCACGATGCTCTCTCGACAAGCAACAACTCTGCTTATCTGTTGGACCTTGTGTTTGTTCAACGATTACGTTGAGGAGCCCGTGAATCTACCATTCAGTATTACCTTCGGGTTGCGGTTTGACTATCTGTTTTCATGTGGATATGCAGAAGTCTCATTCAACCTACTAAAACAAGTTGTAGTTCCAACTCTTCTTTACCTTTCAAAGTCGCAGCAGCATAACAAGACGCGTCAAAGACAACCATCTCAAAGTAACTCTCGCATCGCTTATCACAACTCGTTCCTTTCCATGGCCTCAAATTGGTGAGTAATGTTTCAAACCGAACCTTCTTTTTATACCTGCTGTGGAGATGTTTGTATGAATGTTCGGATTTGATTTTATGTACCATTGTTTTGTGTCAAAAACTTATGTTAAGTTGAGTTAATATGTTTAATGGAGTTTTGAATTGGGACATTATTTGTGCAGTTTTGATAGTTGTTGTTTTAAGTGAAGTTGATTGTTAGCTTGTTTAAGATTGACTAAGGTTTTGCAGAAGCATGGTTTTCGCTAGTGAACTAATGTTTTTCTAATGTGGAGTTGGTGAGTTTGCCTTTATGAAATTGATGCTGATTTTGGTTTGTAAGTTGAATGATCAAATTGAAGGATGAAACTTTGTTAGTTGTTGAATCGATTATTGGTTTACTGCCGTGTTTGTGATCGAATTGCAATGCTATTATTTTATCTTTGGAGTTGGGTAATGTTAGAGCCAATTGTTGGGATGTGGATACCATGCTTGTTTGAGTCAATTTAAGGATTTCATTTGACATTTGAGTTGTTTGAGTTAATTTTGGATAGGTGTTGGTTATGACATTGTTTTGAAATTCCATCGATGTTTAACATGTTTTACCTTGGATTCACGAGCATATTTGCGGATTATGTGGTTGCTGCCGGAATTAGTTTTTTGTTGTTTTAAGCTTGCGTTGAGTTTGAGTCATGTCTTAAACTTGAATCGAGTAATAATATGAACCTTGTCATTTGTTTTGAATTGATAATCATGAATAATTGTTTGTGTTTACTCGATATTGAATGAAGAACGAAATGCCATGTGGAATTGAATATTGATTGCTTCTCGATTATTTAAATGTATTCATGTTAGATTCATGTTAACTTCATTCAATTTTATAACCTTGTTTACTAACACATGTTCTAATTATTGCACCTATCTCATTTATTTTTATCTCACTTATGATACTAACATGTTTGCTATTCGAGAAGACATCCAAGGATCGATCAAGGCATTTAATTTCTTTTAGCATATCCACACTTACTCATAGCATTTTAATTTTGATTATTACTCTATTTAGTATTATTTAGTAATGTATATTTAATGTTGTAAATATATATAAATTTAGTATTATTATTTTTTATTTCTTTACATTTGATATTGTATATATATTTTTATTTTATATTTAGTAGTGTAGATATAATTATATAAGTATTTCTATTATATATTGTAAATATAATTATACTACTTTTTATTCATATATTTTATTTGTTCATTTTATAAATTCAATTACATTGTAATTATTATTTTGTATTACTTATTTCAATTTGAAATTTAATTCCACCTTCGATTGAATTTGAACGCAAATATATATATTCTTCGTATAGTTTTTTGTTTGTATCTTGAGGATGTAGGAGCCTTCATTTGGTATTCATTCGATGTGTCAAGCCTTATCCGGACCTGAAGACTACTTGAGGCACAATTCTGCACCACATGGAAGCTATTTATTTATTTATTCAAATTAATTGATTTGGTTGTAAATATTCCGCTCATGACAAAATTCTCATTCCTTGTGTGTTCTAATTACCATTTAATTATCGCTTATCATATTAGAACACATAGCCTTTGGCTCCTCATCAGAGCTATGTAAACATACACAATGCACACCGCACACATTTATAGTTTGGTCTAGGCTTTTCTCAAAGAATAACTATTCGATCGATTGTTCAATCGGTCGCTTAGAATATAAAGTGTCACGCTAGTTTCACTTTTAGGAGCATACATAAAGCCACTTTGTATGGGCTCAAAGCATTTCCTAATCAAGTTCTTCTATCCACAACCAAACTTTAAAACACTTTCAAATTAAATTAATTAATTGAATTTGTTTTTCTAAATCAATTTTTCAAGAAAAGAATATTTTGATAAGATTTGTTTTAATGTTAGAGGTTATTAATTAATTAACAAATCGAAGTTTCTAATTGATTAGAGGATAACCCAATAAATTGAAAAACTTCAAATCCATGTTCTTAAACAAAAAACATAGTGATATGGTATTTAATTAAATTGTTACATTTACTAAAATGTAAAATATCGGGCCATAAGTAACCAATGACTTAAATACTTTATTCCATAACACTTAATAAAAGTGAACTTTGTTTCAATTCCTCACTCTTTTCATAATAAAGATTTTGGATTAAGATGATCGATTGATCTCAACAAAATTGAGTATCGAATCGTTAGAGGATATCCCACGTTTTGGTACTTGTCATCTACCATTAAAATCAATTCAAATCATTCAAATCCTTTTTCGGTCATATCATTATCAAAAATCAAAAACATTTTCTTCTAAAATCAATACAAACAATCCAAGACATTTTCAACAAGAACTACGGAGTTTGACTTTCTCCAATTGAACGAGGAATACGTAGGCACAAGATTCAAAACCGTGTCAAACTCAAAATAATAATAAACAAACCTCTTTTCTTCTCTTATTCATAACTTAGAAGTTAACGATTACACAAACAAACATATTGTGAACTAAATGGGTCCCATCGAAAACGATGGAGTAGAGAATAATACCTTCTTTTGCGAACCTAATTCAAATCCATCCTTTTTGGTCTTGTAGACCGCCTTATCCAATTTTTGCTTTTATCTATATTTTCCTGCTCTTTCTAGAACAAATAAAATTAGGTGGCGATTTCATTGTTTTGAAAATTCATTTAAATGATTTTTGAAAATCGAGAGTTTCAAAGTGGAATACATTCTCATCTCCATCTCCGCCATTGAATTTACTCCCCATCCTCAGATCGGATCCCGCCACGAGATTTTTCCCATCCATGTCTTCACAGATCCCCAGCATGAATATCTATAAACATAAGTTTTATTTATTTTTAAACCAAATTAATAGAAATTATTCAAAAACTAACCACAAGAAATCATCTACAATTTTAACAATATTTAATCTTGAGATTCATGAACACAAAATTTCTAAACTTAAAAAAAAATTAAAATACTCAATTAGATCTCTCTCTCTCTCTCTCTCTCTCTCTCTCTAAAGTACTTGAGAAACTTTATTCTTCATCCCGGTTCTCATGGTAGAAAATTCTCCATCTTTGAGACCCCAAACGAAAAATCCTCGTGAATCTCCACTAACAAGTTTAAACCGATATACCTAATAGATTCATATAATGTAAAAATATAATTTCATTCTTCTTTGATAACATGTTTTTTCTTCTAAACTTGTGTTAATTTATATTATAATATCATATAATTAATTTTTAACTTTTTAAATTTATAATATTATTAGATTGTATGACTAGTAATACACATAAGTTTAATAAGAATATATTATATAATATATATATAATATATATATATATATATATATATATATATATATATATATATATATATATATATATATATATATATATATATATATATAACTCTCTTCTATTGACCGTAATAAACATCAAAATAATTTTTAGTGTAATTGGTAAAACTTCAACATAATAGTTTTAAAAGGTTTGACATTATTTAGTTATTATAAATAATTCACATAATTATAAATATTAATAAAATCAAATTTCAAAACAGGAATATGAAAAGTTAAGAAAAATCAAAATATGATATTAAAACTATAAAAGGTAAAAATAAACATAAGAAGACCGATCCGCCAAATGAAATAATCCACCGATTCATTGGTCTCGACTAATGAATTTAAAACTTTCAACATAATAGTTTTGAAAGGTTTGACATTATTTAATTATTATAAATAATTTACATAATTATAAATATTAATAAATCAAATTTTAAAACAGGAATATGAAAAGTTAAGAAAATCAAAATATGATATTAAAACTATAATTAAGGTAAAAAATAAACATAAGAAGACCGATCCACAAATGAAATAATCCACGATTCATTGGTTAGACTAATGAATTGGTCGAGTACACCAATTTTCACGGTCAATTGCAACTAAGATCCAATAATTTTATTGAACTATTTCACCCTCCAAATCACGATCTAGCTGGTTTGACCGATCGAAGCGATCGAATTTAAAATCTTGATCAAAAGACGAGTTTTAAAATAAAAAGACTAAAACTTAAAAATAAAACAAAATAGAGGAATCAAAAATACATTTAATAATAATAATATATTCTAATCCACGATGGATAAAAATATTCAAGTCTTACACCTAGCACCGGCACGCCCAAATATTTCACGTGGCCGAAAACTTGTTAAATCAGTTGATAAAGTTATTAAATCACTTGATAATTTAGTTATTCTTCCGCAATTATCCATATTGACTCAAAATTAATAGTGAATCTATTTTAGCCACCAATCACATAACTCTCTCTCTCCAAAATATGAATCATTCTTCAACGAACTTGATCAAGTCTAAATAATACTTGAAGTTTGATTTAGGCAACACCTTGATAAACATGTCCACTAAGTTCTCTTCTAAAGCTACCTTTTAAACCACAATCTCCTTCAACTCGATCATGTACCTACGAAATTCAAACAAATATCAATGTATTTTTTCCTCTCATGATGCAATTGACGATTTACATATTGAATGCCACTTTGACTATCACAAAGTAGCTTCTCGTACCCCCCCAATCATCCCTCTTACCCATGTGACTTCTTTGACCCTTTAAACGAGGACAATATATTTTGCTTGAGTGGTAGATAACACAACCATTGATTGTTGATTTACCTTTAACTTATATTTGTTCCAAACAATGTAAACACAAAACCTAGTTGAATTTTCTAGTGTCAAATTACCCACATTTTGCATCCACAAAATCTTCTAAACCGTTTCTTTTGAAATTTCTTTGTTGGGAAAAATAAAGCATAGAGAAAAAAATAACACAAGAATATAACATAGAAACTCTAAACTGGGGAAACGGTCATTGTCAATAGACAATCAAAGAGTAATATTATATAAAATTGTTAACACATGATATACTCAATTAACTCATGCCTCTAGTATACCCACCTTCCAAAATAAATATTTAACTACATCTCACAACACTTTAATATAATTAATATAAGAGAACAAAGAAAGTCAAATACAAACTTAAAGTGCTTTTGAGTGGTGCATATTGTAACAAAGAACTTGAATCTTATATATAGCTTTAGTCTCCTTCTTCCTTCACAAAACTAAGCGATATGAGACTTCAAAAAACTTGTATTTTATATATAGCCTTAGACTCCCTCTTAATTCACAAAACAAAGCGGTGTGGAACTTTTTCACATGTATATTTTCAACAAACTACGACAATTTTCACCTTGATTGAAGATAATACATTGACTTTCAATGTTTTCACCGACAATCATACACCACCATAAAGAGTATAGTTCCTTGAAGCTACACCACTCTAAAAAAATTCACATTGTCTTCACCAATAAATATAGTTTTAAAAACTATCATACTCCACCTAAAGAAGAGTATACTTCACTTGAAGCTAAACCACTTCAAGAATTTTCACATGTCAAAAATCAGGTTGAAACTTTACAGTGCAACTTCCATGTTGGTAAAAGCTCTTCAACCATAGACAACACCACACCTTGGGTAAACATGATTGTATCAACACATCTTTGATTCACTTGAACTTTCTACAAGTCAAAATAATTCGTCCATCGCTTTAAGCCCAAACCGCATGAAACTTGTGAAAGCATTCAACAACTATTTCATAACACCGTCTTTCCTTTACATTGGAAGACCATACAAAGTTGCGGTCGTTGAGCATACTAAGAATTCTTATCTTGATCAAACCAATAGTTTAGATATCAATTGTTGGGAAAAACAAAGCATAGAAAAATGAGGACACAATAATAACACAAGAACATAACGTGGAAACTCCAAAATCGTATAATAATACTATGTGAAAATTATTACAACATATAATATACTCTCAACTAACTCAGACCCTCCAAGTATGCATACACCTTTCAAAACAATTATTTAACTATATCTCACAACACTTTAATACAAAATATAAGAGAACAAAGAAAATCAAATCAAACTTAAAGTGTTTTGATGATATATATATATATATATATATATATATATATATATATATATATATATATATATATATATATATATAAGCGATATCAAATTTTTTTAATATGTATATTTTCAATCAATCCCAATAATATTGGATGCAAGTGTGAGTGACTAAAGTCTCATATAATGTTGAATAAGAGAGACTCATTATCTAACATCTTAAAATTTTGAGTGGATAAAGTGTCTCTCTTGTGGTCCTAAAAGATTAGTCTCATTGATGCTGCCGAAGAATCTCAAGAGTAAAAGAAACCTTTAAAGAACCATATTTGAGCGACACATCCACTAAATTCAACCAAACTTAGGTACACACAATCAATTCAATAGAGATGACTAAGTACCTGAAATATTAAATAATCTTGCAGTGATGTAACTGTGGATTTAAAGAGAAAAAAATGACAGGATATAGAAATCCAATGAGAAATGGCCCATGTTCTTCTTTTTATATATTAAATATATGGCACAAATTCTAACCTTTGTGTCCTGCTAGCACATTAAAGCAACATCGTTGTCAAATATTAAACCTCACCTTTTTTCAATATATTGCCAAAGATGTTTGACCATCTCAAGGAAGAAACTCCAATAATCCAGGGAGAACTCAGAGATATCAATCAAGTTTCATGGACACAGTTTCTCTCATCTTTATATCTTCTTGAAGGCTTCATGTTCTAGGCCCAGATCAACTTTTTCAGGTCCTTTCCTTTATCTCCTTCCCTTGCAAATTTTACTTTTTAGCTTATTATTATTGATTAAATTCACATAATATATATGTTTGACATATTTTTTGACAAAGTAGTTTAACAGTAGAGATATATTTCATGATATCGCAGATTCAAACATGACAATGTTGATTTCTCTGCACAACTATCTACTGGACGGTTGTAATGTATACTATAACTTTTTAGCACAACTCTTTCAAATAAATTATATTTTTCTCAATATCTCCGCCTAGTGCTACTCAAGTAAGACAGGACCAGTGAGTGACCACAAGAGTTAAAAATAAAAACTATATTTTTACGCGACATGTTCATTCAAACAAAAAGAATGATGAATGTTTTACCAAAAGAAGAAGATAGATTGATGCATTCATATTTATTTGCTAACATTGTTTGGACTTTGGACCAGTCCTTAATTCATCTACTGCCTTATTTCTCCAACCACCACCGACATTTTAAATGACACTTTCTATTTAGAAACGAATAATTAATTTTGTGTTTTGTTGCACATTGGGCAGTGTATATGTATGTTGGTTAACTTGAGGGTTGTCTGAGAAAATCAACATATGGCAATGGCAATGGCATATTCAAGAGATGGTGAAGAGCTGAGTCCAGCTGGAAGATTGTTTCATTCACCATCCTTTAACTGTTATGTGATTGCCATCCTTGGTTGCAAGACAAACATCAATGTTGAAGTTATTAAAGAAGGTTTATGTCACACTCTTCTTAAGCATCCTAGGTTCACCAGCAAACTTGTAAGTCGTACACTATTCAACCCTTTTCATTTGATGGTGTACTTTTTGGCATATAGTTTATAAAAAACCATACTTTAAAATCTGTCAAACTTTATAATGTCTATTATCACAGCACCGTATGGATAAAATGTTAATCTTTTTAGTGTGCCGATAGATACAATATAGGAGTTCAAATTTTCACATTTAAATTGGTCAAGTAGGACTTTATAATATATGAGTTAAACTATGACTATATAAACCTTAATTGTTTTGTCCGGTTGAACCATAATTAATCTAAACATAGCTCCATAATTGTTTTGTCACGCCTCTCGATGTGTTTTACAACATCGTTTTGTAGTTACCTCAATTTCTTACCTCTCGGACACACCTTAATCTCATTTTATGTCTATGCCATATAGGATATTTTAGATTAACAAAAATGCAATGAAATCTATTTGTCTTAATTTATGTTTCTCACAAGGCCATGTGTTATAGTTTTTTGGTTTGAATTTCAGGTTAAGAAAGGAAGAAAAACAAGATGGACACAAACAACAATTGACTTAGACAACCATATCATAGTTCCACAAATAGATTCCAAACTAGACCACCCAGATAGATTTGTTGAAGACTACATTTCAATTTACAAAACACCCTTAGACATATCCAAACCACTATGGGAACTTCACCTCCTGAACATCAAAACCTCAACTGCAGAATCAGTTGGAATATTCAGAATCCACCATTCACTTGGTGACGGTACGTCTCTAATATCATTTCTCATTGCATGTACTCGCAAAACCTCTGACCCTAATGCATTACCAACTGTCCCTACAACAAAGAAGAAAAATGTGTCTGTCTCAAATGCGCGCAAATGCTCAACTATTGTCTCGTTTTGGATGAGTGTTTTGTCGGGGTTTAGTTTGATTTGGAACACTATTGTAGATGTTCTGTTTCTTGTTTTAACCATTTTGTTCCTTAAGGACTCACATACTCCTTTAAAAGGCTCACCTGGGGTTGAGCTCAATACCAAGAAATTTGTTCATCGGACGGTTAGTATGGATGACATTAAACTCGTCAAGACTGAAATGAAAACGGTAATATCTTCATCTTTCTATTTTGTGCTTTGATTAATGTATGTGTCTACTTAATCATATGATAAATGTTGTTTAATTAGACCATCAATGATGTTTTGTTGGGGTTAGCACAAGCTGGTATCACTCGTTACTTGGATCGAGAATATGGTAAGACGTAATACATCAGTTATTTAATAAATCTAAAAAGAGAATATTTGTTTACAATAGTGACTAGAGTAGTATTTATTTATGTATCCTCTCCGTAGGTGTGGAACATAAAAAGGATGGTAATGCATCGCGGAGAAAAAGTAATATCCCTAACAACATTCGCCTTAGGGCTTCGATTCTTGTTAACATTAGACCTTCTCCTGGAATCCAGGTAAATTTGGTTTCTAAAATAGTTAGAACTAATGAATCATTATTTGTGTTTAATTAACTCATAGATTATGTTAATTAGGATTTAGCAGATATGATGGCTGAGAAAGGAAAAGCTAAATGGGGTAACAAAATGGGATATGTAACTTGTCCTTTTAATATTTCCTTACATGAAGATCCATTGGAACATGTTCGTCAAGCTAAGGCCACAATTGACAGAAAAAAACACTCTTTGGAAGCTATTTGCTCTTATGCTTGTGCAAAATTGGTTCTCAAATTATTTGGATCTAAGGTATACATACTTTAACAATAGTCTGATCTTGATCTAATGGTCATCGATATGGTGATATATTGATCATTACATGTAACCTTAATTCATGTACCATTGTTGGAGAAAAAAATGGTCCGTAGAACGAAGTGATAATAATCACTAAAACTCATACATACAACCGTGAGTATCAGGGTAAACTCGGTGATGGTGTTCAATCTAACCATATCCGCTTCTCTCAGTTGAGTTACGATTTGTGGATTTGTTGAATTTTTTTTTTAAATTTTAGTGTTTGTATACAGGTTGCTGGTGCTATAGCAAGAAGAGTTTTATTTCACACTACTATAGCATTTTCTAATGTGGCTGGTCCAGTGGAAGAAATTAGCTTCTATGGACATCCTGTTGCATACATTGCTCCAAGTATATGGACATCCACATGTAAGCATCATCATTGTTTTAGGGGTGCAAATAGGAAGTGATTTAATCAATAACTTTAGATGACAATTTCTATAATGTGTATGTCTATTTTGCAGGCACTAACCATTCATTTTCAAAGTTATGCTAATCAGATGACAATTTCTCTGGCAGTGGATCCAACTATTATTCCAAATCCTTACCTCTTATGTGATGATATAGAAGAATCACTCAAACTCATTTGTGATAATGTTGTTAAGAAAACACACTGAAATTATTTAAACTTAGAGAATTTAATTACATGCGCTTACTTAAACTTTTACAAAATCATGAGTTATTTTTTAATCTAGTATCGACATAAAATCATTATTTATGTTCCAACATCGATGATAGAAAGTTTATTACCATCGCAATTTGAATTTGCTGATTACCATTATAGGAATGTAAATTGTGCAAGTATTCGAGGAACCCGTCATGTGATTAGATGCACGTAGTCAAGAAACCATGGTTGAGAAACATTAGATGACTTACCTCGAATTTCTAAGGCGTAAAGAGCGAAAGTACCATTTGTTAAATCATTTCGAGTTGTAGAACACACCATTAGATGCACCAAGATCTTGAGAGAACCAACTGCAGAGTTGGTAGTGGCATGGAATGCTCAATGGTGTTGAGGAGGACGGTGGGACGCAGGAGATGATATGACCCGTTGTTTGCAATAATTACAAAACTTTTATTGTAGCAGCGGATGACCAAATTGTTTGCAAGAAAAACATTGAACTTGTCGCATATCACGACCCTTTCCTCTACTCTGAGGAGCATATGCAACCGTCATGCACCGGATGTGACATCATCATGAGACATGGTGTCTTGAGTAAGGAGATGCTGCTCCTCCCTAAGGAGTTCGCCAACACAAGTATCCAAGGAAGGAACGAGATTCCTATTCAGCAAAGCTCCTCTAACAACCTCAAATTTTGGGCGAAGCTTCATGAGAAATTGATCACGCCCACTAGTGTTGTAGACCTCTTGGACAGCCGCGAGAGAAGTCTTGGGAACATCAGCATGTATAATAGAAGAGTGTTTTGTCCACAGATTCAAAAAACCAGAATAGTATTCTTGAATAGACAAGGTACCTTGTTTGTAATTAGCTATCTCTAACTCCAATTGAAACGCAGCGCATTGTTACGATTGTAAATTCGCTTCAAATAGTTCCACATTTCTTGAACAACGGAAAATAAACACAAACTATTAATCATTTAAGGATCAATACTACTTAGAATCCAAGTGATTACCTGAGCATCTTTATATTCCCACTCTTCTAAAACAATTTTATTTATTGGTGCCTCAGTGACACCGTCCAAATAACTCCATAATTTCTTTCCTTGACATGCATTCAACCGAATTCAAGTAGAATAATTCTTTCCGATAAAATGAACACAAATTTGATCTCTTTTTTCGAAAACCATAGAAACAATACCAAGATGCTGCAAAAGGAAGATACCACACGTTGTAAGTATCAACAAATTTTTTTCCACGTGAAACCAATCAATAAATTCAAAAACAAAAGTGTTTGCTAGAGAAATAGTATATGCCCTATAACCTGCCGCCCTATCTAAGCACTATGAATATTTTTTTGTTTCTTATCAACTTGAAACTGTTTCTTATCAACGTGAAAAAAAAATTGAATTTTTAATCCACTCTATAGGGGTGAGCACACCATGAAAATCGAAAATCTTCTTAAAATCGAAGTTTATTTTCGATTCGCACCTCATTTTGTTTAAACCATGCAAAATATGGTGTGCATAAAAATGTAAAAACGTACCATAGTTATACTTCAGTGTGGAACCAAGTATAACTCCCACCATAAGCGGAACATTAAATTGTATGCCACTTGGATATTTTGTATGAACCGGAAGTTAACTTCCGTTTTGTCACTGAAGTCGACTTTATAAGCGGACCATGGTGATCACCACCATTACATTCTTTCTCCTCCAAACCTCTCCAAAACCCTCCGTTGTCAATCCATTCTCCATTTCATTCTCCTCTCCATTGACGATTTACTATGTGGTTGACTTATCGAAGTTTTTAGGAGAAAATTCTAATCGAGTTAGACGCGACTTTATCAAGAACCGTCGATGACATTATGAGGATGTTGCAACGTCCACCGAGATATTGATTTGTAATATTCGATTTATGTTTAACTTTAGGTTTGCATTTGCTAAGTTTATATATCTCTATGTTAGACAATAAAATGAAGTTTTTTGCTATGAATTAAACAGGAAATATAGTTACGGTAAAGAACCAGAACTTAATTTCTGGTTTGTTGTAATTTTTTTCAGATGGTGGTGCGCACTGGAATTATATTTCCGGTTTGCAAAGGAAATTTGGGAAATTCGCACAAATGGGTAAGAAGGTCGTGGGGGAATAAGAAATCTACCAAAAAAATAGCCCTCGTCCTTTTTTTCAAGAGAATTTTTTTTTCTTATCAACATAAAAGAAAAAAAAAAGAATAAAATACTTTTGACAACTATACGAGAAAACGATCAAATCGAACACGATTTGCGAATAAGGAGCAACAACAACGAATTGCAACTTGTGAGTACTATCACAATCGCAAGCTTGAAAAGATTATCGAGAACCAAAATCAAGTGATGATTTCAAAGAAGACCTAGTGGGATGTCGTGGAATAAAGCCAAAATTAACCTAAAACTCACAGGTTGATTAAAAATCTACTATACCATGTCAATAATTTTTGATGTCGATAATTTTGGTTTGATGTCTTTCTATTCTTCTTTCTTGTATATATAGATATTAACTATACAAGTAATTCCATTAAATAATTACATTTAATTAAAACAAATCAATTCCGTTATTTTAAAAACAAACTAATAAATAGAATGAACAGGGACCATCTAATTTATTTCCTTATTCTAAGAACAAACTAATAAGTAGAATGAATAGGAGAAACCATCTACTTATTCACACAACTTACATAATTTTTTGCAAAAGGCTACGTGTCATGTATAATAAATATAAATGGTAAACGAATTGAATATTTTAAAGAAGTGTCAACTTTGGAGAAGCATGTTTTCAGCTCTTCATATAAACTATTAATTACTTCCCAAATAATTTAGCATGGAAAGAATACATCAACAGTGACACTATCTTTTACAAAACCTATCCTTACAATGAAATTTCAAAGTCATAAGAAGGCGAAAACATATTATGTATAGATTCATTTGTATTGCATAGCTTGCACCATACACATTTTCCATTTCCTTCTAATTCTCCTCAAAAAAATGAATCTGATATGTTCAACAAGCTTTCATGTTTTCCTTCTCTTTGCTGCTACACTAACACTACTATGTCTCCAACATAAAAACACTGCTAGTGCGGTAGTGCCTTAGGAAATGACACAGACCAATTGTCATTACTAAGATTCAAAGAAACAATAGTAGATGACCCTTTTGATATCTTGAAATCATGGAACACTTCAACTTACTTTTGCAACTGGCATGGAGAGTCACACGCAGTCTCAAGCATCAAAGGGTCACTTCTTTGAGCCTACAAGGGTATGTATGCCTTACTTGGATTCATACCACCTGAAATTGGAAACCTCAGCTTTCTGAGATATGTTAACCTTCAAAACAACAGCCTCTATGGCGAAATCCACAAGAAATTGGCCATTTGTTCAGGCTGCAGGAGCTGTACATCTGACCAACAACACATTATAGGGTCAAATTCCAACGAACTTGTCTAGTTGTTCAAACCTCAAGAGATTGAGTTTAACAGGAAACAAACTAGTTGGAAAGATACCGAATGAGCTTGGGTATCTAACTAAGCTTGAAATTCTATCTATTGGCATGAACAATTTGAGTGGTGAAATTCCTGCATCTATAGGAAATCTTTCATCCCTTAGTTCTCACTTTAGGAATCAATAATTTGGAGGAAATGTACCGGAAGAGATAGGCTATTTGAAAGCTTGACACATATCTCTATTGCATCCAACAAACTATATGTATGCTTCCTCTTACATTATTTAATATGTCATCTCTCACTTTCTTCTCTGCCGGTGTCAACCAATTTTATAGCACTTTACCTGCCAACATGTTTCTCACACTCTAATCTCCAACAATTTGGCATTGGTATTGTTGTAATCGGATGCCTTAAACAAAATATATAAGTTGTAGGAAAAAAAGAAGAACACGATGATGAACATGATTTTATTAACCTTATTATTTCCTTTATCTTAAAACCAAGATTACAAGTATAAGAATAACAAATAACCTCTCACCCTAAATTAGATTTGCAATTATGCAATGATGAGAGACTAGTATGCTATTTATAATAAACTAACATACTAAACTAATGGGCTTTTATCACAAATACCCATTACAAAACTTAGGTACAAGCTAACTTAACCAATTGGACATAACAAACAGCCAATTCGATGCTAACAATTTAGCATCCTCGACACAATAGAGTTCGACTAATATCTCACAAATCTCCACCTTGAACAAACCTATTATCAACTAACGAATTAGTTTTCTTTATGCGCTTTATCAATCGTGACATGCTGGAAAAACTTCAACTAGGCAATGTCTTGGTGATCATGTCAAGAAGATATGATCTGTCGAAACCTTACTTGGACTTCTCCACGCTCGATTACCCTCGACGAAATGCAACCTCACATCAATGTGCTTGGTTCGCTCATGATAGATGAATTCTTCGACAGTGTATTGCACTTTGACTATCACATTTAATGCTGATAACTTCCCTTGAATTTTCGGTTCCTTAGCAAAACCTTTCCACAATTTTTCACGTTAAAGCAACATATTCGCTCGGTGGTTGATAATGCAACAACCTTCAAGTGTTGCTTTCCAACTAATAGTTGTATCAAACATAGTGAAAACATATCCGAAATAGATTTTGAATCCATACAACCGCATAATCGAGTCGACATATCCTTCGATCTTTGCTTTACCATCTTCACCAAAAGCTCCACCATAAATTAAGACTCGTTCAGAGACCCATTTATGTACCTTAGAATCCACTTGATGCTTGCGGTGAGCCTTTCCGGAGATTCGCCATGTACTGCCACAAGACTTTTGCACATGCTAATCGGTCTAAGTACAAACCATAGCATACATCAAAGAACCTACTACATTAGCATATGGATGCTATTCATATAAGTTCTTTCGACCAAGATCGGGACATTGATCAATACTCAACTTGAATTGAGGGTTTGTTGGAGTCACAACGCTCATCGACATACCAAACTTTTCGAGAATCTTTCGTAAATATGCCTCTTGAGATAAGCATAACTGATGTTTTCATCTCTTGAATGTCAATTCAAGAACTCGGAAGTGCTCCTAGATCCTTCATTTCGAACTCCTTATTGAGTTCGACCTTCACCCTCATACCTCTTCGACATTGTTACTTATGAGAATATCAACACAAAGCAACAAAATAACAAATGAATTACCGGGATCAAATCAAGTAAACACGTTGGTCTAATCGACTTCTAACGAAACTTATCGTGTCATGAATTTGTGAATCTCTTATTCCTTGTCGAGGAGATTGTTTCATCCATATAAGGATCTATTCAACTTGCACACATAATCTTCCTTTCCTTTTCGACATACCCTTCAGTTGCCTCATCAAGATTGTTTCATCTAGATCACCATACAAGAACGCATTTCACATCCATCTGTTCGATTAAGATCGAACTGTGCCACCATGGCAAGCAACATTCGAATGGACCCATGCTCACACATGAGAAAACACATCATTGAAATCTATACCCTTTCCGGTGAAACCCTTGCAACCAACCTTGCCTTGTATCTTTTCGACGCCACTCCTTCGATTCTTCCTTAACTTTGAAAATCCATTTACAAATGACTAACCTAGCTCTAGCAGTTTCTTGATCAATTCAAGTGTTGTTATCATGAAGAGACTTCATCTCATCATCCATGGCATTGACCATCTGGGTCTTATTCGACCTCATAACTTCCTTATGGTCTCTTGGTTCTTCGTCCGAACCTCACTTGCGCAGATTAAGGCATAAGCTATAAGATCCGCATACCAAACCTTGAGGTGGTTTGATGACTCGTGTCCTATCTCTTGCCAATGATAGTCATCACGCTTTCCTCAACTCATCAACATCATCCGCTTCGACTTTATCTCGATATGCAATTCGGCATCGACATGCTCCACCTCAGCGGAATATTCACTGTTCCAGCTCTTCGTCGATACTGCATCGACCAATATCATCCGCTTTCTTGAAAGCCATTTCACTTCATTGAAACAACATCTCGGCGGTGATAATCCTTTGTGACTGACTCAGGCACCATAGCCTATAAGCTTTGACTTCGGGTATCCCAGAACATGCATTTAAGAGCTCTAGGTTCGACCTTGTCTTGCCAATGTGAGCATAGGCACGCACCAAATACTCTCGTTTGTCGAGATTTGGTGGATGTCCCACCAAACTTCTTGGTGTCTTCATATCTAACGCAGTCAAGGACATCTTTTATCGAGATATATTGTCGAAATTTGACCAAACACCTTCTTTAAGCCAACACTAGTCAACATGCATCTAACTCTCTCCAAGATGGTTCGATTAAACCTTTCACCAAACCATTTTGTTGGAGCTGCGTGAGTTCGTTGTCTGCAATACAGGCCTAAAGTTGTCAATGCCTCATTGCAAAATTCAAGACCATTATTCGTTTCTCAACCTCTTGACCTTTCTCGCCATTGGTTTCGACCGTAGTCTTCCAACCTTTGAAATTCTCAAAAGTTTCATCCTTAGTCTTACGAATGAATACCCATAACTCTCGAATAGTCATCTACTATAGATAGAAAATACCTTGCTCTGAATGTGATGGACACCTTGCAGCCCCCAAAGATCGCACGGATGTAATCGAGGATCCATGTGTTCTTTGTTTGCCTTTGTGAACTTCACTCTACAAGATTTTCCAAGTACGTGGTTCACAAAACTTGCCTTTCGACTTTGTCTCCACCAAGCAAATTTTGTTCCCCAATTCGACTGCACCCTTTCAACGACACGGCTAATCTCACGCGTTTACATCTTCGACAACGGTTTCGTGGATGCAACATTTGTCGAACCACTTACAACTTCAAAGGGTATACAAGCCTTGTTTCTTCACGCCTCAAGACTTCCTTCGACTTCTTCACGACTCTTAGGATACTTTTCTCTCCTTGAAAACATATCCTTTCTTGTCGAATTCACCAAGAGAAATCATTTCTCTTCAAATCGTACATACCGACTTCAATAACCTTATTGACTCATCATGGATTTGAATCTCACGGATCCAATACCGCAATCTTGCAAGCTTTGTTGTTTCCAAAAATACGATCCACCATCTCGATCACATAATTCTAACGTCTTTGTTTGGAGTCATGTGCATGCACCCGTAATCCATAATCCATTCCTTCGACGAGTCATTGAAACCACAAGAACATCGACGAGTCGAAATCATCTTGAACAATAAATGCATTGCCATTATCCTTTCCTCCATGATCTTTCAGCGCTCGGCACACTTTTCTTGTGTGACCTCCTTCTACAATGATAGCATCGAATACCGGATGCTTCACCACCGTAAAACTGCGACTTTTACCTTCTTCTTGTCGAACTTATTATCCTTTCGCAGAATTTTCCTTTAACGCCAAACCTTCACCAACCTCAAGGTTTATCCTTCGCTCATTCAAGTCCTTCGAATACAGGTCGATGAACCTCTTCAAAGGTCGGACCCTTCCATACAAGAGTAGTTTCTTGGCATGTGATCGGGCAACGCGCAGACAAGCCAGCTGATCTTCATCATCAATCTTCACATCAATATTTTCAAGATCAAGAATCGCCTTGAACATATCCAATCGCCACCAACACTTTGTCTTCAATCATCTTGAATGAATACAAAGCTTGCAGCAGAGTCGATTCACCAACGATTTAGTCATGTACAAACTTTCAAGTTTCACCCATAACCCTACCGCCGTCTCCTGATACTGTCAAGAACCTTATCACCAAGGCTCAACAAAATCATGGGCCTTCTCTATCATTGTCTTCTTCTCACCGCCAACTCTTCGCTCATGGTCGACTCTCCCTCAACGCCCAAACAACCTCACGAACCAAGGGCTTTCATCTTCAAACGCCACGATCAAATCGTTCACTCCTGAACTTTTCAATCTCATACTTTGTCGAGGCATCTTTCCACGCTCACCGCACCAATTTGTTGTGAATCGGATGCCTTAAAACAAATATATATAAGCTTGTAGGAAAAAGAATGAAGAACACGATGAACACAAGGATTGGTTAATTCGTTATTCTTTCCTTTATCTTAAAACCAAGATTACAAGTATACAAGAATAACAAATAACCCTCTCACCCTAAATTAGATTTGCAATTATGCAATGATGAGACTAGTATGCTATTTATAATAAACCTAACATGCTAAACTAATGGGCTTTTATCACAAATACCCATTACAAGTTTAACTTTGCAAGCTAACTTAACCAATCGGACATAACAAATGGCCCAATTCGATGCTAACAATTCTAGCATCCTTCGACACAATAGAGTTCGACCCAATATCTCACGGTATGAATAAGATCTCGGCCCTATCCCGATTTCGATATCGAATGCGACACAATTGATGTTATTTAACATCCCTAGGAATAACTTTGTGGGACAAGTTCCAACTGGATAGGAAATCTTAAAGACATCTGGTCTATTGCTATGGAATATAATCATCTAGGGAGTAATTCATCCAAGGATTTGGATTTCTTGACATCTTTGACAAATTGCATAAACTTACAAGTGTTGGATTTGAATCTAAACAACTTTGGTGGTTCTTTACCAAACTCTATAGCTAACTTTTCAGGTCAACTAAATCAGTTTTACATCGGCGGAACGATTCCTTCGCAAGTCATTGGTCTTTCATCTCTGTCATTGTTACCTATCCCATAATTCATTCAACGGAAGCCTACCCTTTGAAATCGCCAACCTGAAAAGCATCAACAAGTTGGATGCTTCTAAAAACCTTCTGTCTGGTGAAATTCCTGCAGTAATCGGACAGTGCATAAGTTTGGAATATCTTAACTTACAAGGGAATTTTTTCCAAAGATCCATGCCTTCATCTATGGCTTCATTGAAAGGCCTTCAATATTTAGATTTGTCACTGAACAACTTGTCAGGGTCAATTCCAGAAGGTCTAGACAATCTTCCTGTTCTAGGGTACTTGAACATTTCTGTTAACAGGTTAGATGGTGAAGTACCAACAGAAGGTGTGTTTAGAAGTGAAAGTGCAATATCTCTGAAAAACAACAGTGCCCTTTGTGGTGGTATTACAGGGTTACATCTACAACCATGTGTTGTCAAAGATAAGGCACAAAAAGACCAAAAGGATTGAAGATAATAGTAATAGCAATTTGTGCGGTTGTTTTTCTTCTTTTGACATCTTTCTCTATTGTCAAGGTCTTAACATGTTGCTCAAGTATAGATTACAGTGGTAACGAATTCAAAGCTTTAGTTTTTGAATACATGGAACACGGAAGCTTGGATGAAAGGCTACTTCCCGGCTCCGAAATTGCAGATCAACCAAATTTGAACCTTCTTCAAAGACTAAATATTCTCACAGATGTTGCTTCTGCAGTACACTATCTACACTAAGAAACTGAGCAGCCAATCATTCACTGTGATTTAAAGCCAAGCAATATCCTTCTTGATAACGACATGGTTGCTCATGTGAGTGATTTTGGACAAGCGAAACTTCTATGTGCCATCAATGGTATCTCTGATCTACAAACTAGCACAATTGCATTCAACGGAACAATCGGATATGCCCCTCCAGGTATAGTTTGATACCGTTTAATTTATGTGAAATGATCAACTGGGTCACGGAGGCGAACCTATAAGCAATATCTTTAATTTTTGTATGGTTAATCCTAAAGTACATGATTTTTTCAGAATATGGAGTTGGATGTGAAGTTTCAGGAGAGGGTGATGTGTATAGCTTCGGAATCTTCTTACTGGAGATAAAGTCGTAAAGCATTCTATATTTATGATATTGAACTTTAGACATTCTCAACATCAAATATGAAAACTATGACAGAATATAAAATAACTTATCTTAAAACAAACATTTAAACATCTAAATGACAGTGACAAAGTAGCCTAAACCCTCATACATTACTTCCACCATTACTATTATTGTGCTTTCTCACCAGCTTAACATATCTCTGAAGCAGATCAATAATAAAAAATCAAGACTCACCAACATTAAAGTTTTTGGACTTTGCATACTCATGCCAACCATGTCCAAGACACATCTTTTACCTTTAAGAATCTCACAATCATGTTAGGTCATTTCATCAAGGTTAGAGCAGTTTGACCAGTCGTTCCTAACCATCTAAACTGAAAATTTCTAAAATATTTAAAATTTGTAAGGACGATGTCTGCAAGGACATTCATTATGATGAACAATCTACGGCAGTAAAATTGAGAAAAAAATTAAAAAAAATGATAATTTAGATTAATATACTTGACCAAGAGAATATTAAGTCTTTAATGTTAATGGAATTTTATTAAAAACATACAATTTAGTCAAAAATGAATTAAGTAGTAAAATAATATAAAACAACAGAAAGATTTAAAGATAGAAATTAAAATGAACAGTCTACAGTACCCCCGTTAGATTATGCCTTTAAACAATCTATTGATAAATAAATTGAAAAAAACTTTTAATTAATATATTTGATCAAAAGAATATAAAGCTCCAAATTAACCAAAGTATTTCATATGAAATATAGCCTTTAAAATTATTTACTACCACAATGAGTAAATTACTCTTATGATATTTGATGATAAGAAATTGAATGGTAATAAACTAAATCAAATTAATTAATTGACATTTTATTAGGTATAGTAAGATAACTAAAATTGTCCAAATTTTACCTCATCAAAACAAATATTGCAAGCTTTAATTATTTTAATTTACTATTATCATCCATTCAAAAAATTGACAATGATGAGTAATTAGGAGATTTTAATTCACTTAATTAAAATATTTGAAATTAATAGTATATAGACTAACTTACAATTTATTATCTTATCTTTTAATTTACTATTATCATCCATTCAAAATATTATTGACAATGATAAGTAATTAGAAGATTTTAATTCACTTAATTAAAATATTCAAAATTGATAATATATAGGTTAAATTTCAGTTTTATTCTTTTCAAGACTTTAGTTCCTCTATTTTATTTTAAAATATTTTTGATCGTTCATCCCTATTTTAACTCCAGAAAATACGTATGTGTCACTTTTTTAATACATGGCATTTTAATTTCGTTAATTATTTTCAAGTCATTTTAAAATGATAATTAAAGTTAAGGGTTAAATATGTTTTTGATCCCTCTAAATATCTCAAAATTCGTTTTTAGTCTTTTTAAATTTTCCTTTAAAGAATTATTCTCTCAAATTTAAAATTTAACTTTTGGTTCCTCACGACAAAATCATAGTTAAAATGGTCTCAAATTTCGTCGCTAAATAAAAAATCGTCGCTAAATTGCAGGAGGGACCAAAAGTTAAATTTTAAACTTTTAGAAGAAGTATTCTTTGAATGAAGATTTTAGAGGGACTAAAAACGAAATTTGAGATATTTAGAGGGACCAAAAATGTATTTAACTCTAAAATTAATTAGGTTATTTTAAAGGACAGTTTCACCTCGTATCTGACCAGAATAGATCTGCAGTCTAAATAAAAAATTGGAGAAGATGAAGGACACTTGCGAGACACTCTAATGTCAATTTAAGGTTCTGAACAAATGTGCAAGTATATAGTTAGAGTGAAAAGAATAATGTATCGACCATCTAGTGAAATAGGGTATTTACAGCCCCCAACACTAGATCAAGTTCCTCATTTTAAGTTGGATGTCCAAATCCATAATATAGGACTGGTCCCTATCCTGGTTCAATTGTCCCGTGAGTCTCGGAGGATGGAAGACCCGATATTTTTAAGCGGGATGACCCAAATGATATTTTAGACGATCCATGTATCCTCGACGGACACATGGAAGAGACGTCATCGACATGCATGTGGAGGAGACGTCCTCGGAAGACACACAAAAGATGTCATCGGGGAGGCAGTGTAGGTGACGTTCTCCAAGATACAAACATTTTTCACAATATTGATCTTCCTGCAGTAGAGTTGGGTTGGACTTCACTTGGCGACATACTAAGTGCAAGTCAAATCAAAACAACAACAACAACAACAATAATAATAATAATAATAATAATAATAATAATAATAATAATAATAATAAAAACATAAAAGAAAAAAGCCACATTAAAATTCATGAGTGGAAAAAGAATGTGAGAAGAGACAAATTAGACTAATTTTTTAAAACAACTTTGAAGTTAAAATAAAAAATAGGATCTTTAAAGATAAAACTGAATTCATTGATTTATTACTACGTTTTAATTTAAAAAGGTATCTTAAAGCTAAAATCTACCAAATAGATTATTTTTATAAGAATTAATAAACCCTTTAAAATCACCTAAAATGAATTATTTTTTCATTCTAAATTAAATAAACAATTCAGGATATAGAATTTGAGTATATTTTTATGTAGAAAAATATAATACAATTTAAATTAATTTAGAAATAAATCCCCTTTCAACTACCTTTTTTAAAGTTCCATTAAAAAAAGAAGAAAAAAAATCTTTATATTGTATTTCTTATATAAAAAATATTATATAAATATAAATAAATTTAGAATTAAAAAACCCTTTGTAAAGTACCATCAAAAAAAGAAAAACTCTTAATTTTGTATTTTTTATTTACAAAATGTTATTTGATTTTAATTAATTTAGATTTAACAATCCCCTTTCAACTACCTTTTGTAAAGTTCCATTAAAAAAAGAAAAAAAAGTATTTACTTTGTATTTTTTATATAATATAATATAAATAAATTTAGATTTAAAAAAACTCCTTTTAACCACCTTTTGTAAAGTTCCATTAAAAATAGAAAACAAATCTTTATATTGTATTTTTATATAAAAAATATAATATCATTTAAATTAATTTAGATTTGAAAAACTTCTTTCAACTATCTTTTGTGAATTTCCATTAAAAATAAAAATAAAAATATTTATTTCGTATCTTTTATATAAAAAGATAATATATAATATAATGTAAATAAATTTAGATTTAAAAATCCCCTTTCAAATCTTTTATAAACTTCATTAGTAAGTAAAGAGTGGTGGGCCGGGTTTTGGATCGGGTTGGGCTCAACAAATAGCCCGAAAAACTGAAGGGTTCTAGAAATTTCTACGAGATACAAGTTACTGTATTTAAAAACCCTTTACGCGTATTTCTTTTTTACTCATAAATTGTTTACTTGATTAACGCTTCTCAAATTTCTTCAAATTCTGAGTACTTTTTCATCTCTAACAAACTCAAGCATGGCGATCATCTCCGATTTCCAAGAAGAAGACCAAACCCCAAACAATCCCCTTCATCCTCCCAACCCAAGCCGAAATCCATTCCCTTCACTTCCACCTTCGATCCATCCAACCCTGCCGCTTTCCTTGAAAAGGTCTTCGACTTCATCGCTAATGAGAGCGATTTCTTTGACAAGGAGTCCGCCGAGAAGGTCATTCTGAGTGGAGCTCGCGCTGTTAAGGTGAAGAAGGCTAAGGCGGTTGCGGCCGAGAAGGCGAAGTTGGAGGCTGAGAAGAAGAAGGCGGCGGAGAAGAAAGATAAGGGAGTTGATGGGAAAGAAGATGAGAAGAAGGATGGAAAGCTTGAATTAGCGGGTAACGTATTTACAGTTTTGCCCTTAGTTTATATTGATTCTGTTAATTAGGGTTTAGGGATTTTGACCTAGTTTGTATATTTGATTTTAATTAGGGTTTAGCTGTTAATGTGAGTTTGCTTTGGGATTAGGGTTTTATATTGCATAATTGGACCTAACCTAACTAGTATGTTTAGGGTTTAGGGTTTTTTGAACAATTTTTGAGGATGTTGTTATTTTTAATGGACAGCTCCTCCTAATAAGGGGAATGGGATGGATCTGGAGAATTATTCATGGACTCAGACTCTGCAAGAGCTCAATGTTAGCGTTCGGTGCCGAGTGGAACAAAATCGAGGGGTGTCATCTGTGAGATTAAGAAGAATCATTTAAAAGTTGGTCTCAAAGGCCAGCCACCTATTATTGATGTAAGTTTGTTTCAAGTTATTGCAGTTTACATGCTACATTTGTTGTTTTATATCTTTTCTGATTCATGATTGGAAAATTTTACAGAGGAACTCTACAAGTCTATCAAGCCTGATGAATGTTTTTGGAGCATAGGTATATAACTGCTTAATTGTGTCGTAGGATGGCCTTTATTCATTTGCATCATAATGGGTTTGATATTTTGTGAGAATTCTGGTTGCCATATGTTTGATGATTGAACTGTGATTTTTGCAGAGGATCAGAATACTATTTCCATTCTGTTAACCAAGCATGATCAAATGGACTGGTGGAAATGTCTTGTAAAGGGTGATCCTGAAATCAATACCCAGAAAGTTGAACCTGAGAGCAGCAAACTTGGTGACCTGGATCTCGAGACTCGATCTACTGTCGAGAAAATGATGGTAATTGTTTGCGTTTTGTTACTTCAGTGACTTAATTTATCTTGCATCTGTTTTTGATCTGTCATCAATTAATTTTACACTGAACTGAGTATGAGTTTATATAACACTGTATTTGATTTCATTGCTAATGGTTTAATATTTACTTGTATTGTTCAACAGTTTGATCAGAGGCAGAAATCCATGGGCCTTCCTACTAGCGAGGAGATGAATAAACAAGACATGATGAAGAAGTTTATGAGCCAGCATCCTGAAATGGACTTCTCCAGGGCTAAATTGACTTAGAATGGTGCTATGGTTTTGGCAAAATCTTCTTTTTGTGGCAAACATGTTTTTATTTGTTTTGAATATATTTTTGAGTTTTATACCTTGGTTTTATTAATAGTAAGGAAAAGTTTATTCTCTGTTGAATCCATCTATTTTCTGTTGAATCAATCTATCTATGGTTTAGGTGCAAAAGTCAGATAAATCAAAGTTTTCTTGGGTTGCTAAAGCTAGATTTTAGTTAAATAAAAAAAATCGCAGTGCACATCAATTTATTTAGCATTTTCTCGTTCTCCTGCTGAAATTGAACGGATTCTGCACCAAGTAATGAAACATCCGACATAGTAGTAGTCTCTTAACTGGCGGGTACAAAGAACAATGTAGTGTATGAGTGGGTTGTTTGGTTCTTTCAAACCTAAAACTAAAGAAGAAAAAACATTTTAACGCTGTCCTGTTCTAAAGCTTTGCTTCATATCGAGCCATCTTTGAATCCATCCACGGCAGTTGGCCATTTATCTTCCGATTAATCAAAGGGATTTGCTAAATAACTAATGTGTACTGCATTAGGAGTTTAAATCTATTTTTGAAAAGGCAGTAGTTTTTCTTCACATATTTTACTAGAATTGTTGTTCCTTACCTTCTCACACCTTTCTTTGATACAATTCATTTAGCATAATGAATGTTGTTCCTATTAAAACTAGGTTAGGACTGGTATGGACTCTTTAAACTTGTTTGGCAAGCAAAGTTTCAACGAAGGTTCTAAAGTCTATCACCCATTTCAGTGGATTTAACTTGACACCCTCACACTGACATCGCTCAATGATAGTGTTATTACTCTTATGTTCTTAAATTTTACACTAAAATTTCAAAAAAAATCGATAGTTCATCTATTAAAAAAACTTCTTTTTACACTTGAAAATTTCGGAATTTTTAATATGGTGAGGAAGTTTTAATATACTTTGAAATTTTTAGTATATAACTTTTTTTTAAAAAAATTATACCAAAAATTTAAAAATAAACTATTGGGATATGTTATCAGAAATTTGGCAAAACTATCAAAAATTTCTTCTTTCTTTTTGCTACAAAGGGCCGGAGCTCGAAAAAATTATATAACTACAAGTCGGAGCTCGAAAAATTATATAACTACAAGTCGGAGTCCAAAAAATTACACAACCACTAAAGCCTCAAAGAAACCCAACAAATTCCTCTGCAAATTGAATTTTCACCAAAACAATATCCTCCAAAATATCAACTCGAATAATAGCAAGTGTATTAGCACATTTGTTAACTTCTCAAAATCATGACTAATCGAAACTTCTTTATGAGTATCCATTAATTTATAAATACGAAGAAACATATTATAACTATTCACGTCCAAAGTGCTTCTAATTATCAACGTTTCATCTTTTTTCCACCATTAAGTAAAATGTGGAGTGCTAGATTTAATTAAATTCTCTATTCCCTCTTACGTTTGCAAGAAAATTGAGGTTTTAACATGTCACCCTCACAATTATGCATGTCACCTCCTATTTAATATATTTTTACCATTATACTTTTGTCTAACATTATCAAATTTTATAAATATGATTTTTACTGGAAATTTTGGAAGTGTCAAAATTTTTGAATAAATATCGAATTTTTAAAAAAAAATTGAAAAAAATTATCGAAACTATCAAATTTTATAAAAAATCCAGTAGTTCATTTTTGAATTTTATTTTGTAATACGAAAATTTCAATATATTTAGTATCAGAAATTTCAAATACATTAAAAGTTTTGGTATTGCAATTTTTTTCAAAAGTTTCACAAAAATTATCAGATATTTTTTTCTTTATTATCCCCTAATTTATTTATAAGTATTTTTGAAATTAAGAAAAATGGGGAGTGTCAGATATAACTACAGGGTGAAATCTTAAAACCTCAAGACAATTGCATTTTGATCCAATAGATATTTCTTGTTATTGTCTTTTCAATTTCACTGTAAAGTATAAGTTAGACCCTCAATTTTGAGAAATTGTTGGCATCTTCCACGTTATATATGACACCTCCTCAAATATTATGAAAAGATCAAATTATCCATACTTAAATTTCGCGAACAAGAATTTATGATATTTTTATGAAATTTCCGATATTTTGTACTAGAAATTTTAAAATTTCTAGTATTTTTGTAACATAAATTTCAAAATATCTAGTATTGTCATTTACCAATAATACTCAAAATTTTAAAATTTTTGTGCGTCGCATAATACCTGAAATTTTGAAATTTTCAATGCGTCGCATAATACCTGAAATTTTGAAATATCTGGTAGTTCATTTTTTTGTTGTTGTGAAAAATACATGAAATTTTAAATTTTCCAAATTATATATTTTTATAATATTTTCTTATTTTGCAGTGAGGACCAGTGGAAGAGATGGTTCTATTACGAGACGGACCACCGATAGAGATTATACTGAAGTCCATGTTGTTGACGAGGTAGGCCTTAGAGCTACAGGTGGACGCCGTCCTTCGATCGATTCTCACCGGAAACAGATGATTTAGAAGCAAGCTGCTCCACGCACCGCCGCCGTGTTAGAGTACCCATATTGTTGATGAGGCATCGCCTTTGTTGTGGAGGTATAGGCTCCTACTCTAGATGTCTGTTCCTACTATGGAGGTACAAGTTGTTGTTCCTATTGTGGATCCGATAGTTGAGGCACACATTGTGGAGCATGTGTCCTCCGCTAATACGGACACCACGACTCGTGCGTCTACAAAGCCATCAGTACACACTGATGGAGATTTCACCGAAGGACGTTCAGACATGTTCGTGCTGACAGAATATGCGGAACATGTCGCTTATAGGATATGGAAGAGCGAGGTATGTATTATTGTTTTTGTTTAATTGCATAATTTTTATTTTCATTACAAGATTTGATGTATACCAATTTGTTTTAATTACATTATTTCTTACAGGAGCGTTCGATGTTGAAGGTCGCTTCTTATGGTTTGAAGTTGAAGAACTTCCCTGAGGGTCCCATGCCTGAGAAGGTGAAGAGGATAGTTAGATATTTCTATCTCCTGGACTTTGCTGATTGCTCCTTGACTATGTTGGATGCCTCCCTGTTATCCATATTTTTTTTGAGAGAGGGCACCATGATACATCATCCTTCCATCTTCTATTTAAGGAGATGATAGTGACTTTAGATGATGTGGATGCCCTCTTTCACATTTCGATTGATGATACATTTTTTACACTAGTACATAGGGACCAGGCGACGATGGTGCGCATGGTTATGGAATATTTGGAGGTTTTTGAGCTAGAGGGCTATAGGAGTTTGGTGAGACTCGATGATTTGACATTCGAATGTTTTGGTTGAAGACGTTGTATAGGGAACTTGGGCTATTGAGGTACCAGATGTTGCTAGGCGCACATGCTACACATGGTGGCATGTACTTTCTTTAGGGATAAGTCTGGAGTTTATATTGATGTTTGGTACGGTCTCGCTCAAAGAACTTGACACACCATGTTGGGTTTGGGAGTGATGGCCTTGACCTTTTGTACACGAAACTTGACGTTACTTCACGTCCTGAGACCAGGCAGCTTGCTGGTTACCTCAACTTGTTACAAATATACTATAATTTATTTGATGGTTTTTATTAATTATTTAGGTGTATTTATTTGATGGTTTTTATTTATGCAGTGTTGGATATACAAGCACTTCTCTCACATCTCTGAGAGGAAGATCCAGCGTGTTTAGGCATTTGACCCATGTGTAAGGAGATGGAAGGCCAAATAAGTCATTCAAGGAGGTTTGATAGAGTACCTGAGAAGGCTTGACGCTTTGACCTTGGACGATGTCTTCTGGGCACCATATACATCTCACTGTCTTCCATTTGAAATATCTATTTTATATTCAGGGCATGTTAGATATGAGAGCCATGTGGCTAGACATTTTCCCGAGGTGTCTACCTGTATGTTATGTCATGGACATCCCTCGTCTAGCTCCGTAGTCTTCATCCGTGGCATTGATAGATGGTTTCAGAGTCACATCCTCAACTCCGCCCGTGAGATATTGGATACAACCGTTAAGAATACTAGAGTGGTTCCAAAGTGTGTCACACACTCGGGTCATATCACTGATTGCAACAACTGATGTCCTGGGGCCTTCAGTTACCAAGTATTCTTCTAAGCCACCACCACCACCTTCACCTCCCATAGGAGACCAGGACAACCGCCAACAGTCCATCACCGTCCATTTAGATAACCTCATGGGGTTGGTAAACCCTGTTGGTGAGGTTTATACTAGTTTAGCGAGGTTGGCCAACATTGCCCGTGGAGGGCCTATGTAGATTTATTTTATTATGATTTTATTGTATGTATATTTTGTGACAAACTGACATCTTATTGAATAATCTTTTTGCGAGTACATGTTTCGATTCGATGAAGAAAGTATCGTAATATGAATAACAAACAAACATATTTAACAAAGATAAATAACAAAAAACAAACATAAATAATACTTCTAAACATGAAAACCTAGGCACTATCGGATGACTCTGGACGCTTCAACATCTTCATTATATCATCGACGGTTCTTCGAATCTATGCATCAGACTCGATCAGACGTTTAGTTATCCTATAGCGAAATGTTTTTCACATGGCCTTTACATCTTCATTATTCTTCAACTCGATTAGGTTGTATTTCACCCAACCATCTGTATCAATATAATTGTCCCAAAACTCGACCTTTGTCACCCATATGTTATCAAAATCAAGAAGCAAACCATTCAACGCTGATTTCAAGGTGGCAAAGGATTCAGAGCCATCTGGAAGCTTGAATTCAACATAAGGCTTGTTGTCGTTGTAATACACTTCTGCCTTAATCAAAAATTGAGGAAGAGATATTTTTTTTAAGATGTCTTACCCAATAACCTGAGACCCTTATTTATGAAAATGGTGATACATTCTAGAACACATAAATGTGTCGGTGCAATTAGGACCCTCTAAAGATGTCGACAAAATCTCAACCGTTGAAAAAACCTAAAATTAAACCCTACTGGAAATTTTAGTATAACTCAAATTTTTGGTACTGACATAGAAAATTGAAATTTCTAGTATACCAAAAATTTTAAATACATTATAGAAAATTTAATCTTACTGGATATTTGGCAAGGGTGTACCAGAAATTTTACATGTACTGGAAATTTCAACCCTTCTACCAAAAATTTCGTCTGTAAATTTCTTTGTATCTCATAGGGGCAAAAATGAAATAAAAAATAGGGGTGACGTGTTTAATTTTAGGGGTGGCATGTTAAATTCTCCTCAATTTGTTTCAAATATCCATGTGTAGTAAAAAAGTATTGCGACTTGACCAACAATCCTAAAGAAAATACTTGTTTTTTTTTCTTTCGAGCCTTAAATTTTTGACTAAAATATACTACTTGGGTTCCTAAATATAAGACTCTATTGTATATATTACATTAATTAATAAAGTTGGTTAAAATATTAAATTTATTGGCTATTTGTAAATTTTACAAGTTTATTCTTAGGAAAGGAAATAATTAATGGTTAGACAAGAATCGAAAGTTGAAGAGGTTCTTATAAAAGTGACAAGAAAAAACTCAAAAGAATCTTATAATTAGGACCATAAATAATAATTTCTAGATGTAAGGACAAATTGGTAACTCTATATTTGTAAGGTTTTCGATAATAATATTTAAGGTTAGCTCCCATAAAGTTGAGAGAGATTTTGTATATATGTTTCTCTGAGTGTGGTTTTATATCCATTAATATTAAAGGAGAAGGTTTGGTTATATATAGAATTGTTTTGGGCATGAGCTTTTAAAATCACAAAGCAGTTAGAGTATGACGTTTCTTCTTGTCTAACTCATTCCATTTTTTACAAAGTTTTATGTTTTCAAAAGAAGAGTTTTATGTTTTCTAAACCATGTTCACCATGCTTCATCAAATATTTTTGGTCAACATGGTTAATAAATTGAAGCCTTGTTAGTCGTGTCTTCCTAACACTTACCATTTTTCAACGTGGCTATCAATATTCTTCATTGACATTTTCTCCAACTAGAATTCCTAGGCTAACAGTTTCCCCTTAGGGTTTAAGTTTCTTCGCATGCGAAGGTGGAATCAATTTCTCATTCGACGTTGAATGTGTAGTCAAAGATCAGTTCTTAATAGTTAAATGTCGTATTGCTTCTTTGAGAGACAATGATTCTTTTTTGAGCATTCAACACTAATATTACATCCGACTACAATAAAGATTTATCTTTGAGGATTAAACATTAATATTAACTCTGAGTGTTGTAAGGATTTCTTTTTGAGGATCCAACATTCACATTTCTCATTAGACGATAAAGATTCATTTTGAGGATCCAACATTAATATTGTCTCTGATGGAGACAGGGATTACTCTTTCGTGTTTCAACATTCACTTTTCTCTTAGGAATCAATGTTTTCTTTTGAGAATCCATCCTTGCTTCGTAGGGGCAAAGATTTCTCTTGGCTTCAACATTCACATTGTCCTTTGGAGGTTCCTCCATTTTGTGTAAAGATGTTACTCTACTTTTGATGTTAATTTGAAGACATTTTGAAGAAAGTTTACACATTGATTTAACCTAACGCCTCGCCTTTATTAAATTAGAAATATTAAATGACTTATTATAATAATATCTCAAAGAAATTGAGTTCCACATTCTAGGGATGAGACTTCCATCCAGCTCTTCGAGCTTTTAGGCACCATGAGGAAATTTTTGACATACTTGTATGGTTCTTCTCTTCTCAGTAAGGTTGTAGTTTCTCTAAGCAAGTTGGTATGACAACCTAATGAGCATGAGGTATCCTCTTGCATTTTCCTTGGAAACACCTTGAGTTACATTCTTATGACCTCGTTTATTGTGAGTTCTCCGATATGGGCGACATAGTAGGTTTCATTAATCACATTGGTCAGATCTAAGCCTTGCCTTATTTTCTTCCTTATTGAATTGAGCACACTTTCTGGTAGGCGCATCGATTTCGATTGATTGCACGGTGTCTGCTCGATACAATATAGTGAACATAGTTTCCTGGTTGGGTGAATGAAGATTGGTGTGATAGATACAATATTTCGCGGAGTTGTTTTGCCTACAACCCTTTGGTGTTGTCCAACTTTTCTTTCATCGCTCAATATCACCATGTTTGTTGACTCGACCACAATTGAACTGGAGAATTCCGTGTCATTGCCTAAGATAATGAATTTAGGTAGGTCGAACCTAAATATGATCTGATGTCAATAGAAGCGCAAACTCTTTCCGCCTCTATCCATTTTGTGAAATAATTAACTTCAATGATTTGAAATTTCAATTGACGAGACTCCGCCTATCCACTTATGAAATGGTTAACTCAACGATCAAAAACTTCAATTGACCAGACTCCAACGAAAAAGGACCTAATATATCCATGCAAAATTGGTAAAAAAAACCACTGTAAAATGACGGAGTGAAGACTTTTGGTATCAACTTTTATTTTATTGTCAATATACGAATTGATAACAAGTTGATTAATATAATTAGTTAGACTAAACTCTAATTTATATTTATTAGACAAACATATGAAAAGTATAATTGTGTCAACTTCTCAATTTTGTTTTGTGTGAGCTGTTTATTTAGCACGATCGCGTGCCCATTATATTTCAGTTCAATAATTGAGAAAATGAAATTTTGTTGAACTTGTGGACAAATCTAAATAAGAAGCAAAAGCATGTACCAATCACAGATGAAACATTAGTCTTAGTCTATTTCTGCATTATTAATTGGTCATTGTCACAAGCAAAATATTCTTAGACATCTAACACAAATTTTATCTTAAAGTCTGCATAACTAATTTGATCATATTGATCAGTTTCTATATAGATAGAATACCCTTGTGCCTGTAAAAAAAGAAAAAGTCTTTTAAATCATATTTCTCTCAAATTTAATGCAATGATGAGGTCCTTTAATAGTAAATATAAAAATAAACATGATATAAAGTTAGAGTTATGTCATTTACACATACAAAAATTGACATTATATTCTAATATACATGAAGTCATTACCCAAAGTGGACCAACTAATTAAAAAAAAAAAAATGAAGTTTTGAAAGTGATATGTGATGGGATTATTTATCTTTGTTTAGGAAAAACAGGTCCACTTAAAAAAATAATATTTATATCATACTATTTCTATCAGATTTTTAGTTTCTAAATTTTAAATATATATAAAAACACAAACATAATATTTGACCTCAATGTTTTGATGTTTAAATTTTTTTTTGAAAAAAGAAGAAGAAGCAGCTATGTAGTAACTTAATATTACAAGAGATAACAAGCTAAATAATAAAATAATTTCAACGCCATCATGACATATCGTGTATGTAGACTTTTTAGTTTTCTAAAAATCTTCCATTGAAATATTTTAATTAATTTTTTAGATTGATGAGTGAATTTATTTTTTAAAATTATTAATTTATAAATATTAATAATTTGTATATATTAATATATAAATATAAATAAATATTTTCATCTAGGATGTGTGAATAAATTTAAATTTAGAAAAATATGAACAATTTTTTATTATTTGAATAATATAATATGCATGTGTAGAATAAAACAATAGTTTGATATTACAGTTTGTCTGTTTTCTTAGTTTTGTTTTTGTTATAAGTATAGTATGAAGAAGACTCAAAATTGTCTAGGATATATGATTTAGGGTGAGTTTAGATTGGTTATGGAAAAAATTAATTTTAATAGAATTGAGTTTGGTAGAATTGATTTTATTATAATTGAGTTTAGTATAATTGATTTATGTTTAGATATATTTTACGTAAAAGTAAATCGAACAATAAATTTCAATGTAAAAATATGCATAATTAATTTGAAATAAAAGTTACAAATTCTAGATTCAAGTAGAATTGATTCGGAAAACAAGATCAATCATATTTTTATTTAACCAAAAATCTCAAAATCACTCGATCAATTCTACACCTCTAAAATTACTTTTGTTTATTTTAAAACCAAACCAAACATGCACTTAACCAAAACTTGATAGTAGGTTTATGAAATCATTAACAATAACATGTAATTTTACCGTAAAACATAGGCGAGGAAATAAGAATTTGATGAAAAAAGTTCAATTAGTCATAATTTTGAACTTTGAATATTTTAAAATGGAAAAGCGCACACCACTTTTTCCTTCATTGAAAATAATATCTGAAATAAAATACTTTGTTTACATTTTTGTTTTAATCTATTTTTTCGTTTCAATTTATAAATATTAAATTTGTTAACAAATTCTTAATCTTCCTCTTCATTGTCGACGTCATCATCGTCATCAACATCAACAAAACCAAACAAAATTATTAAAATCGTTAATTATTAAATTTCAACAACAACAACATAATTAATAGGATTTTAAACATTAAATCTGAACAACAACATTAAAATATAAACAAAATAAGGAGAATCTTTAAGCATTAAATCTCAACAACAATAACATTAAATATTTTACTTGACACATGAACAATAACTAACATCGTTAAGTTACATACACGTTTTTTTAACTAACATTAGACATTTTTAACAAACAATAATAAGAAAATAGATTACATTAAGGTACTAACCTTGAAAGATTTTCCCCGTCAGAAATCAATCTCGTAGAATAGTATTGTACTCATGCATTTGCTCTCATTATCACTATTTTTATCACGTTACATTAGCATTTCGGCACATTGCATCTAAGATGGATCAATGTTACATTTATATTCGATTGATAGTAAATGTTTCATGTGGATCACTAATATTTCACGTGGATTGATGAGTGGACAACGCCTTGATCATTGTTACTTTATAAATGGACAATAAAGATTTTGGGTTAATAGCAATTTCGCCATCCGCCATTTGGGCAAGTTTTGAAAACCTCCGTGAAAGATGATGTTGAATATGTCCATTTCTACAAGATGAAAATACCCAACGATTAAACTATCGGGACCACAAACAAAAGTACAATAAATAAGTTATAATGTTAAAAATGCTTACCTTTTTACAATCGTACATTGTTGTCAGGACAATAGCTTTGTTAGGATGCCACGCTTTCCATTTTCAACATTATCCAAGGCTTAAGACGAAAACCATTGCGAGGAAGATGACATTCTAATTGGGAATTAGGGTTCGTGTACTTTAACCCTTGTCTTTAAAGGGTTACTAATTTTAAATGAAAAATGTTATGATAAAGATAAATAAATGAGATGTGGAATTGATGTAAGGATTTAATTAAAAAAAATTCATCTCAACAATGCCATGTAAGCCATTTGGGCTACCTGGTTTAATGAATGATGAAAATAGTGGACTCGCTAAATGTCAAGGTGGGAATCGATTTTTTATAGGGTTTTTTCAAAACTTGCCCAAATGGTAGAAGCTAAATAACTATTAACCTAAGATTTGTTACTTAATTTTTTCCATCAAATTCGAGAAAAAAATTCCCCCTCAATTGCTAGATCAATCAAGGTAATATGTTATAAAGAAAAATAAAAACACTAAAATGCATCTGTTGGAATTGAAAGGTTGATCAATATTTTTACGTTGTTTTCAGCACTTAACCGATGTAATAAGTCATAAACAAAAAAAAACAAATTTAAAGGTGCTAAAATGCGTTGCATAATTTGAAGGCAATGTCACCTAAATATTTTTCCGCTTGGTGCCAACTCAACCGATGTAATAAGTCGAAAAATAAAAGCTCAAAAATGCAATTGTTGATTCAATGCGCTTCTCGATACTTTTCACTGGGTGCCACCAACCGAGGTAATAGATCATAAACAAAAATATATCAAAAATTAAAAGATGCTAAAATCCAATTGTTTGATCCGGCGTCCCTCGAATATTTTTTCCCTGCTTTTCCATCTCAAACAAGGGAATAAGTAGTATTTAAAAATGTGGCACGCTATGGTTCGAACCTCGTGTTCGTTGACCGAGGTGAAAGCTTTTTCATAAAATGTATTATTTGTAGTAGTGAATCTATCAGAAGGCCTTCAAATAGTAGTGGAAGAGCCAAAAGCGATGTACTTGTAAAGTTAACACTCCAACGCTTAAGTCGTGAAATCAAAGAGAAATTTTTCCAAGTTTGTAATAGGTTTTACCATAGCATGACATGTAAATGGATCCTCTCCAGTGAGGTTTTCATTGAAGGAAGTCTAGTACCAATCTATCGATTCATTTTTAATTAATGACTTAATTAATATAGTGCATAACAACTTAATGGCTCATATTTCATCGAACAATTTTAACATCGGAGAGGATCTTTTCCCATCGTGATGTGGAACTGTGCTTATATATGAACGACGGTTATGATTTATCCTAGTGTACATAATGCTATTGTGAGAGAGTGTTGTATGAACTTAAATGATCGAGAAGGAACAAATTCGATTTTAGTGGGGTTCTACTTGTGATGGTTTACATGTTCGTTAGTCCGGTGGGGAAGTCTTGACCGAGCCTTCTATTAGGCCAACTTCATGACCTCTTTTATTAAGCCTTCATAATGATTCAACTTTGCGAATTCCAAGTCCTGGATAAATTCATCATGAAAAGTCTCAATAGGGTAAGCTCATTTTCCCATATTAGTTTAGGCACGACAAGAGCCTTCCTAGTTGGGTACAAGTTTTTATACACCGTCTTTTCCTCCTATGTCACTCTTTGAAGTAAGTGGTCACCAAGTTGAAAATATTTGGGTTTGACGTTGTTGTAATTGGAAGTAATGACTTGTTAATCACGACACTCATGATGGTTGTCGAACACATTTTCTTATTTAGGACGCCCAACTCTCCCCGATCGTTTGTGAATTTTCCTTTATCTAAAAGGGTGTGTCATGCTCCATCCGACTTCTCCCAAGACAACAGGAAGAATGCCGTAAGTGCCATAGGTGAGCCTAAAAAGTGTATCCCTGATTATTGTATGGGTTATAGTTTGGTATGCCCAAAGGAAATGTGGAAGCTTTTATATCCATTTGTCCTCTTGATTTTTTGAGTCCACTACTACAAAAATATATTTAAACCCGAAGGGCTTTAACCTCGATTATAGAGGTGAGATAAAGGGCGCCATGAAAACATGCCACATTATCCATCGGTTACAAAGGCGAGGTAAATCATTGTCATAAATAATTTTTTAGTAGTGGTGTCCTCTTTAGTCTTCTAATAACTTTTGGTGGACCAAACTTGTTTGTTAGTATGAGGATGCTTTACTAATGAAATAGTGTTTAACATTGATTGCAAAGAGCTTCTTCAAGTTCTTATTGATAAATTGTTGTCGGTTGTAATGATTATCGGATCCCATATCTTGATAGAAATTCCTTTTAAAGAACTTTGAATGTTGGTTGTTATGAATTTTGTGGCTTTCGCCCATCCACAATGAAATAATCTAGAGCAGCGATCTAAAATTTTACCGCCCTAGAGCCATTAGAAGGGAAGTGAGAAAATCTTGAGAATTTCGCTTTAGCTAAGGAGTGAAGTCGCTGGATGAAAGTTACTCTATTGCACACGGCTCTCTTAAAAATTCTTTGTAGGAAGTCGAATATTGTTATCTCATGATCATATTTAATAAGAACAAGCTTGTCATGATCAAGTGATGGAGAATTGAAATGGTCTCTTGGGGAATTATTCGGATGCATGGTGTAACATCCCAAACTACTTTTAGGATTACCGATCGATCCCACAAACTAACTCGTATTCTTACATGATTTTTCTCACTTACACAATTTCTCGAAAAGTTATTAGAAGTTCACTAATTCAAATACTACCCAAGTCAAGCACACTTAACTATGAAGTTCTTATTTGTTAGGCTATCAAAAATAATATGCATATTGTTGATATATATAGTACCAATCAATCCTTATAAGCCTTATTTCAACCATGCAATCTCATACCATAACCTTAGGATCCCTCTCATTTCGATGTGAATCCTGCTTTTGTCTAGAAGCTACCAGAGCCGCTCATTGTCATGCCTCATGTACCGACAACCACTCCCATCCCTAGTCGACCGAAGTTAGTTACATGGATCTTATCTCATTCTTATTTTTAAGTGTGGTTTGATGTGGCTATGTTTAATATGTAAGCTTTGTGGATTCTTCTTCACAACTTTCCATTATATACATTTACTTTTGTTATCATATATTTCACATGTTATGATGTTTTATTAAATCTTGAGTTTGACGCTTAGGAGATGGATAGTTCCCGATATCATACTCAGAGTTGCATTGGACATCTCAAGATCGCTATACCAAGGGTAGATACCCTCATTCCCCACATGAAATCCTGGTCCAAGGTTGTTGTAGGACTCACCTTGGTGTCTCGAGTGGCTAGCCACCAAGAGGGAGTGGATATGTCATTTCTATGTTGTGACCTTTTCCTTTAATTGTGCGCTGCACTAGTGGAGTTTTGATTGCTTTCATCGTACACTTGTAGCTTCAGAGTGCTTCAACATCATTTGCCTTGGGGTTTTGATTGATTTGGTCATTTACCCCATAGATTATACTATCTTTATAACCATAAGGAAAGAGAGATTTAAGAGGAAATGTATTTATTCTTGTTTAAAGAAATGTTATTACATCATAGTAGTAATTTGCATTTTATATATGAAATAAAGGAAAATTTAACAAAGTGGATTGACATTGCTTATTGTCCTATAGTTCCTTGAGGTAAATTGGTGTGCCTGACTTTAATCTTCATCCCATACTGCTACTTATGGCTATTCGTAACCTACATGTTGGGAACCATTGTCTTTTTCCACCTTTCCTTTAATTGTCTAATGAAAGAGGCTACATTAATCTCCATAGAATTTTCCTCATCTTTTAGCTCCGAGCATGTTGTAGGGTTTGTGTATCCCTCAGTTCCATACATGTTAGTACACACCATGACCAGTTCGTATGCACATTGTGGTACTTCAACTGAGGTGTGCCTGGGAGGCTACTGAGTCCAATGTTGCAGTGAAACTCCTACCTAGATTAAATTTGTAGATGCTTTTGAAAGGAATTACTAATAATTATAGATTAAACGTCCCAATGTCTTTCCTTCCCCAAAGAAGAATCACCAAGCCATTGAAAAATTGTAGATCAAACTCTTTGTTTGACCACAACTTCTATTTTCTCAGCCTAAGTTTTTCAAAAGGGTTCACATACATGATATCATACAAGCTTCCTTATTCTTATCTCAAGTCTACTTATTGATACACCCCTTATGGATCAGCTTCCTGATGAAATCTCTCACATGAAATTACCTGTTTCTATTGTGATCGCGATCTTGTGGAAACATAAATAGCTGGAATTATTCGTCCTGATGACTCTTTAACCACTTAAGGTTTTTTCCTGGTCTCTTTAAACTAATTATAAGTGCACTATCTCCATATTTTCTCTTGACGTGTTTAGAAGAGTGTAGTAGGATGAAATTTATCATGGGACCCTCTCACCCTGTTGTCTTTTCGACGATTATTATCTTTTAAGGGCTCAGTGGTATTCGAAATTACCAGATGCATGACTCTTTTCCCTTCATTTATTGAGAGATCTTTCCAGTTCATGTAGGGTGTTGTCCTATTAGTTAGTCTCTTAAACTATAACCTCCTGAGTCCTAGTTTCTAGGAACATGTAATTCAACCTCAACCTTTCTTGAATATCAAGCACTTTAGCCCGTTGTCGGTGCCTCCTACTGCTACAACCATTTTTTTGAAGATATTTACATTCAGATATGATTTTCTCCTCGCATGCGTGATCCCACTGAGCACCACCGTAACTTTAGAATTTCGTTTCTGGACAGTAAATTGAGCAGTGAATGAGTCACGTAGATCCTTCCACAAGTCAATGATTCCATCTAGAAGAGTCTTATACCACGTCATTATAGCTCATGTGAGGGTTAGTGCAAAGATCTTACACTTTATGGTCCCATAGCGTGGTAGTATTCCAACATGTTATCAAAACACTCTATGTGTTCGTCGGGGTCTTTGATCTTATCATAGTCGACAATTTTGGAAGTTTCTCCGCAGACCTAGGTATTATGCTATTAAGGATGCATGTAGAAGTGGGTTATTTTTTCTCACGGTGGGATGTCAACGTAATCCCTTTTTCTCCTCTGAGAATGGTATTGTTGACAGAGGACGACTGTCGGTCATAGGTGGAGTACGATTCCTTAACTTCTCTCAAATATGGGATGAGGAGTCCAATGTCCCCTACTTCGATGGAGGATTAGAGATCGAGGGTAGTTTCACGGTGTGCAAACCTGGCAGGAATTGGCTCAGGTACCCGACAAGAATATTGTGAAAAGCCGCTTCGAATACCATTGTCTCTGGGAGACATACGCTAAGTTTTCTTCAATTCTTAGGATCATGTCTTATAGGAATTGAAATTTTGTTGGTGCACCAAGTTGTACATGTTGTTCAACAGATCATCGACTCTCTGAATGCCTAGATTGACATGTAGCAATTGGAGACTAGGAAACATCTCTTGTTCTGATATCAAAGTTTGTAAATGAGGTCTATTCAAAGGTTCATCTTGATGAAACAAAGACAATGGTTGGGAGGTTGAAAATGTTTTGAATACTCTTTGGTTGACTCTTGGAGGAGCTAAATCATGTGGTGTTGGAACGGAGGGAGACATCACCAAGATTGGATCATCCATCTCTAGTATAGGAGGATAAAGTTTGCTAGCTTTAGCAACGACTTTGACATATCATGTGATTTTGAATTCATCATATATGTCATATTGTTACAAAAAGGTCGATGTTCAAGATGAAATAATTGAATATCATGATCTTTATGGAATTCGTAGGAATTAAAAGTTGATTCCTATAGACTAAGTCACTTTCACTTGGGAACAATGAATGATTGGTGAAACAAAATGAGACTTTGAATCGGTTGAATAAATTTCTAGTGCATAGAAGAGATTGACTTGTAAGATTAACACTTCAACACTAAAATCAATGATAACATAATCAATGATAACATAATGAGTGATTAACATGTTGAAAGGACAAAATCTTCTGCCCTTGTTCGAATGAAGGACCACCTTTTCGATATGTTTCTTCATTTGATGCTGCTCTTGCAGCTCTCACTATGAGCTGGCCAAGACCAGTTGTGATTTTTATGCTTCATTTCATGTCCATTTGTCTCTCCTTTGTCTGATTGTTAGAGTGACTGTGATTTGTAACGTAGCATATGTAAATTCAATTACGCAGGACACCTTGAAAGTATTCATCGATCATGTTTCATTTTATCTTGCTAAGCACATGAAAATATACAATATTTTGAAGGCTTGATATTACTATTGACCCTATTAATTAGTATTTCATCATTGGTTGAGTTTTTTAAGACTCAATTTGCTCAAATTCATAATGATTGTCGTTATATTTATCTTGCTCAGTGCTATTATGCATATTAATTAGTATTTCATCATTGGTTGAGTTTTAAAAGACTCAATTTGCTCAAATTTATAATTAAATAAAAAATAATAAATACATTCAAAGTAGTGCAGTCAATATTAATTAAGAGTAAAATTGTTAAAAATTAATTAATATTGTATTGAAAAAATAGAGATTTTATTTTGAGATAAATTATTTTAAGACATTTATTTTGGGACAAAATATATAAATGAGTGTAATTTAGTTATTATTAATTAATTATATTGAAATTTGGGTGCCTAAAAAAATCTTAAACTTCCTTTACACATGATAACATAACAACATCCAATAGTTAACCACAGTCAATGTCATAGTCACACATTCAGCAGCAAAATCAAAATAAAACAGCCTCTCAATATATGCAATAATGCAATCAATTAGTTATTGTTGTCTAATCAAAATCAGCAATTGCATCAATAAATGCGTCACATAATGCCTAAGCTAAATCACATCATAAGTTGTATTGTAGTGGACAGTGTCATGTTTCATGTACCATGCTTACCATGGCAATTTAACATACTCCTTTAAAATTTAAAAACCATGCTTACCATGGCAATTTAACATACTCCTTTAACATTTAAAAATTATAAAATTTATATTAGTAGAGAAACAATGCAGATTTAAATATACACAAGCTTATAATTTGGTTTTATTATAAATAAAAAGAAGAAGATAAAACATATATGTTTACTGGATCGGATCTATTTTATCATCTTAATAGTAGTTAATTTAATAATTGACTCTTCTTCAACTTATGCACAAAGCTAAGTTATTTTTCTCATTGAAAATACCCATATCATATACTAACTCAATTCATAGTCGTAATCCAAACCAATCACTTGGCTTTTAATGATTCAAAAGAAACTTAGGGTTATCATTTTAACATATATAATATCCTTAAGTCTTAAAATATCCTTATTGTAATACGATGGAAGAACTCGACTTGTTTGTTTTGCATTTTATCGCAAATGTTATGGATATCAAGGGTCGCCATCGACTTTTCTTATATCCAATAAAGAAAAGGTGAAAAAACAAGAAAAATCTTTTATCGATTTTGAATAAGGGAGGTAATTATGAAAGAGAATGTATTACTTTCCATCCTTATCTTAATTGCTTAGCTCACTTTTGAAAATTTGCTTTCGGTTCGTGTGTTTTAAAAGTATTTTGAAAAGTATTTAAAAGCATTGACTTCGTAATGATTCTTGTATCAATCCTCAAGAATGTATACCAAGTGTTTGAAATATTTCGCTTTGAAAATGTTTAACTTTGTAATGATCTCGTTGGAATGATACGTTTGAAAAGTATTTGAAATAAATGTGTGTGAAAAGTGATTTGTTTGATTGGAGCAAGCAATTTAGAGTCTTTATTACCTACTCAAAAGGTCGCTTGTTATTTTCCTTCTTCTTTATGATGCTATCCATACCATTAGTTGGTAGGTAACTCATCCGCTGGATGTGAAGGACGACGTAGTGTCATCGAATGGTCATTGAAGGACAACATTGTAAGGATACCTTTAGCATTTTGTAGGACGATAATCACTTATTCGTAGGTAACAATCGAGGGACGAGATCATATATTCGTAGGCAACATTGAGGATCATCGAGGGACTATGATCTTTGTGATGATTTAACCGAGGGACTATGCTAATGTTATCCCTACGCTCGAGGGACATGACAATTATTTATTCGTAGGCAACAAGAAAGGATACCCTAAGGGGTAAGTGTCATAGAGTGTATTTGATTCAGATATTTATCTTGATTATTAGAGTGATTTAATGGTTGATTTTAGATCTTGTCATGCAAACCCTAATTAGCATACATCTAAGCTATATACAATTTATAATAGTGGAAAGTAAAGGAGAAAGTAAACCTACGCTATTACAAGGCTTTAGGCGATACATAATAGAGGTGCGGAAAGTGCGTAAAGTAAACCCTAATTAAACTATTACATCCCATAAGAAGATAGAAAATGATGAAAATGCGAGGAATTGTAAATCTACGCTATTACAACTTGGAAACAATTACAATAATCGAAAAATATCAAGACAACGGTTAAAACTGGAATAAGAAGAAATAACGTTAGGAAAAAGTTTTATGTCGGAAGAAAGTTTTGTGTTAGTAAAATGTTTTAGGTTAGACAACCTAATTGAAAGAAAGAAAATATTATTTTTAATTTTTGAGGTTGATTTTAATATAGAAAACAAATTAAAAGTTAATTTAATGGTTAATTAACAATTAATTAAATATAAAGTAAAATAAAATATTTTTATGCTAAAATAAAATAAAGACTTTTCATACCTAATTTAAAAGAAAAATATTTTTGTTTATTTTTAAATGAAATTAATTTAAAATAAAATAGAAAAAATAAAATATGAGAAAAATAGGAAAATATGTTAGTTTGAAAATGCTAAAAATAAGGTGAAGAGGTCGGGTTCAAACCCAGACCTCGGGTGAATAGCTGCCACTTGCCATCCAGCTACCCGTCATTAGTGTTAGTGGAATGGAACAATAATAATATAAGAGAAAATTATTTTTGAAAAATATTTAAACCAAACGCTTCTTCCCTAATTCAAATTTTCTCGAATTTACCCACTTTCGTGGTAAAATTTTACCTACATAACGCCAGTAGCTATAACCCCCATATTGGTAAATTCAGACAAGCAATATAAATTACTGTGAGATCATGGTTCTATTGGAAATTTAATTCGAGCATGATGGTGTCCATGGTTTGGTCCAATTTTTCTAAAACAGAAACCCCAAATCGAGCTTCAAACCCTATCCATGAAACTCACGATTCCTACTCAAACTCGAATTGAACTACAGTAAAGCTTCAAAATCATGTTAGGAACACAAATATATGATCAATTCACATCAAAATGTATGAAAATATGAATGAAAAGTGAAATTGTGATTTTACGCTTCCATATGTTTTGCTTACATGCAGGGTCCGAACGATCTGTAGGATCACAATGAAGCTATTAGAATGGAATGGCTTGAATATGCCTCGAATGTGGTCTGCTATGTAGCTTGAAGATCACATATTTTGAGTTTTGTTTAGGGTTTCGAGGCAGGAATTCGTGTCCTTGTGATATGAGGTTGTTGGTATAAATAGCGATGGAATTAGGTTAAGAAATTTGATCAAGAATCAAGCTTTGAATGCCAAAATATTTGATTGGAAATTTGTACAAAATATTGCCTTTTCGGATTCAATCACATTCAATTTTGCCAATCTAATATTTTGAAATTTCCAATTTTCAATGAGTATCTTGACCTCAAAGAACTTGAATTTCCACCTGCACTCATTTATTCAATTTTTGTCTTTTATTTTAATTAAAATTGAATTAAATTAGATTAATTCAAAAATAAATAAAATAGTTGGAAGCATGGCGTGAAATGGGCTTTAGAAGTCCTTGGCAATGTTAGAAACAAGTTTGAATCAAAGAAATATAGGTCCATTTGAAAATTTCAAGTTTGGTCAATATTTTCTTCATGTACTTCTTCAAAATTTTCAATGTTGCCCAAATCATAACTTGCTCAATTTTCAACATTTGAAGTGTTCTTGGACTTTTTAGAAAGCTCAAGATGTCCTAGAAACACTTTTGGTTTCATCTTCATTGAAGCTTCCATGTTCATGTACACTTTTGAAAAGATGACTTTTGTTGACTTTTAGAATGACCTATAATGTCTCGATCCATAACTCTCAAATGAAGCATTTTGGCCAAAGATTCAGAGACACAAAGTTGTATAAAATTGAATTCTCTTCAAAATGAGATTTGGTGGAAAATTTCGATAAAGTATGTGAAAGTTATGTGGTCATAGTTTGACTTTTATCAAGAAACCCTAATTTAGAAACTTTGACTTTGATCAAATCTTGTTATCTTGATGAATCATGATCAACCCTTGATCAAATGATGGATGTGACTTTAAAATCTTGATGTTGACCAAAATGATGAAGTTTGACCTGTATGTTGACACAGTTGACTTTTTGTCCATCATACAATTGATTTTCAACCATCCGAGCAATCGACCGAGCAAACTTCGAGCTACGAGGCTGAAACTTGACATGGTGATCCCTCGAGACATACGAGGAGGTATGATGATCACTGAGGCAATGGACCTCATCCTTGATTTGAGAGAATCAAAACCCTAGTTGTGGGTTGATTGCTTAGAGAGGGTTCATCCGTTAACCTCGAGGAACTCTTGAGTATGGAAATGTGGATTGACTAGAGAAATAGGAGGGCAAATTTTGGGTATAACACTTGTTTTGCATGATTATGGCCATGAATATTGAAATATTACAAATGTGAGTGGATTCTCCCACTTATAATTGCTCAAGTCACCATATTCTTATCTAATGTGGGACTATTTCCCACACTCACACTTGTAATATTTCCAATACCCTCAGTGTGAGTCTACTAATGCCCCATCACACTTGTACCGCCATTGACTCTCTTCAATGGAACACCTCTACTTACATGCGAGACTCTTACCCTTGCCCATGTGGAGATTCCCTTCGATATAGTAAGTCGGTCCCTTCTCAAACATGGCTTTGATACCAATTGTTGGGGTAATTTCAAGGAAGGAGCATTTACTGGACACACTGTGGAGAATACCTGTCCACCTAAAATCTTAAGGTTTTAGGTGGACAAGGGTGTCTCCCATAAAGGTGTGTTGCTCAAACGATTGCCAACAATTGGTATCAACCCGGTTTCGAGAAGGGACCGACTAACTTATATCAAACACTTCCCTGGTAGTGGTAAGGTGTTCCGCTGGAGAGTGCCAAGGATACAAGTGTGGAAGAGAGAGCTTTCACATGAGGGGAGCACTGTGACTACACTTTATGGGGTTTTGAGAATCAAGTGTGAGGAAGAAGTCCCACATTGTTTAAAAAGGAAAGATCGAACACTATATAAGTGAGAGAATCCACACACCTATTACCTTAAAGTTTTAGGTGGAGATGTGGTGTATCTCACAAAGGTGTGTCCCAAAGTAATGTTGCCCTCCGAGTAACTTCCCTAATGGTATCATGAGCCTTGGTTCTAGATAGACCGCCAACTTGTATTGAAACATTTCAGAGGTGATGGGTAAAGGTGTTCAGAATAACCCCAATATTACCCAAGGTTTTATAAGTAAAATCGTAGTAATTTAAAATTTCATAAATTCAATACGAGAGGCCACACCTTCAAAACCAAATCACTTTTAATAGTTTGTTTTAAAGTATAAATCTTGATACATAGCATCCTCAATCATAAATTGAATTTTAGAAATCAAAACACCTTCTTTATTAAACCTCCTCATCAAATCATATTTTCATAAAGTATGATTCTTATTCGCAAAAGGAATAACAACAAAAGAACAACAACAATACAACATAAATATTCCCGAGTGCTACGATCAGAGCGACACCGACTAATTAATAGTGAGCTATAATCTCCGTCTTTATAACCTACACGTTACAGATAAAGGTAAGCTAAAAAGTAAAGGGTGAGATACTCCAAAACATATAATTAAAGGCATATATATATATATATATATATATATATAGTTTTGGAATCATAAAAGATATAGGTTAATAAGTGCATTCCAACACATATCCAAATCTCACTCACTTTAATCGTCATAACCTCATCGACATAAATCATCACAACACATAAACTTTCATCACCATGAAATCATCGCAAGTTAATACGTCACTAATCAACACGGAAATCATAAATAACAACATCAAACAACAACATCAAACAATGCTAATAACATAAGCAACAAACTTTGGAGTATAACTCCCATCATGGTTGCCATCAATGCCGGTTGCCATAGTTTTCAGCCAATCAAATATAACAACACAACATAAATAAAATCATCACAAATTAGCTAAAGCCCATCGCCGCTGGCATAAAAGCCCATCACACAAACATCATCACATCATATTTGCATTAAGCATTTCATCAAAGTCAAATCATCACAAAACTCATCATTTATATTCATCGCATAATTATCATGAAATTATCACGCCATATTCATTTCATGTTCATCATAAAGATCATCACCCAACAAAGCATCATATATCATCGCAATTCCACATAATCCATCAATTAAAACCCAACGCCAAACAACTCAATCATAAACATAACCGATTCCATGAGACACACTATGTTATGCATGTGGTACCGCCGCTTTGTCCATAATTAGGAACATTTGGCATAAAGCCCATCGTCAGCTTGGCATAAAAGCCCTCGCATGCATAAAAGCCCTCGCCGCCAATGCAATGTATGACTAGACAATAAAACAACACAACAAAACATCATCACCGCCATCAAATTGACATAAAGTCCACGCCGCCATATTCATCCACATCAAGATAAACATATCATCGCATCGCATGTCATCAAGTATCCGTTAATAAATACAATCCGTAAAACATCATGTTTAATCACACCACATCATTATCAATTTATTCACCAAATTCCAAATACGGAAAAATATTCAAACATCAATAATCGTCCAAAGCCATTCCTAATAACCTGCATTAATCATAATCGCCAACATCGCAATCGAATTGTCCATACGCGTCTTAAATCGACTAAAACGCAATCCGATTCAATTTAATCATAATTTGGCCTATTTCGGTCATTTCATAAAACTCGTAGTTTCAAAAACTAACTCACCACTACGCTCTACACGCCGAACTTAGCTAGCACGCAATTTTTGTTGAATTCGAGCAACTTGCTCCGTCAACAAATTATCAAATCGAAAATCGGAACATAATCGGTTCCAAATTTAATCGGCTAACTTATGTCCTAATTATATTTTATTAATACTAACTAGTAGTATGTAATTAGAGGATTTAAAAGAAATAAGCTAGAAAGTAAAATTATGCGTAAAACACAAATTTCGCAAAATGAAAGACATCGATACGTAAAATGTAAACCACAAAAACTTCTTCCATGCATAAGTGGACGACGCCCCACGGGTGAAGGGCTAGGGGCGGGCGCCTGTAGGTGGGACGGCCTCCAAGTCAGTGGCGCCCCATGCTACAAGTGCTCCAATCCATCTTCTTCTCCACGCTCAATATATGTAGTATTGTTTCACATTTTTACGCTTTTTCTTATTTTCTTCTTCTAGCAACTCATTCCTACTAGCCATGTAATAGAACACCTAGATCAATACTCTAACTCAACTTTCCTAATTTATTCCAACAATCACACACACAACTCATAAACCACAACATCAATTTTCATCTCAAATCCACCATATATCTATCAAACCCTAACTATAGAAGTGGAAATCAAACCCTTACCTCAAGTGCTTGGATGATTGCAAGATGCTCCAACAAACTCCAAACCTCTAGCTTCTTGCTCTTCTTCTTCTTCTTCTTCTTCTTCCAAAACCCCTTACCTCTATGTTTCTATGTTAGGTTTTGTGTTGGAATGGAAGGAAAGTGAGGAAAAAGTGTTTTATGTTGAATTCTTACTAGCAAGAGTGTAAACCCAATTCTACACAATTAGTCCTCACACCTAACTTATCTTATTAATTAATACCTTAATAATATCTAATAATATTATTAACTCAATTAATTAAAATAACTCCGGGGAATTTAATATCGGTCCTAATAATATTTTACCGAACCGAACGAATGTTTTCAAATATATTAATAGATATATCGATTAATATAAATATTCTCCACAAAATAAATATCGATCGTAACTCAAAATATTAAGATAATATAATATTAATTAAACGGGCGTTATATGTTCCGTTAGAGAGCTTAATGGGATACAAGTGAAAGAGAAAGTTCACATGAGGGAGAGATTGTGACTACACTGAGGGGGAGGTTGAAAATCATGTGAGAAAGAAATCCCACATTAGTTAGAAAAATAAAAATAAACACTTTATAAATGAGAAAACTCACACATCTATTACCTTAAAGTTTTATTCATTATCAATTAGGAGAAAAGAACGAATAATCTTTCATGAGAAAACGGTACAATAATTTTGAATACTCTACTCAACACAAGTGACAATAAATTATATATAAGAGGAGAGTGGCTTGCAAAGATCCAAATAACCATGATTAAAACCAAGACTAAAAATTCAGCTTTTGTGTGATTGCTTTAATAAGTAGAAGTATAATAATTTTTCATATTTATGTAGATGAAGGGATTTAATTATAGATGATATTATTTTCATCTTTATAGTTAGTTTATAATTAATAGTTTATAAATATTATTATCAGAGAAAGAATATTAGATTAATAATTTACATTTATTTAGCTTAAATAATATATATTAATTCTACTCATTTAATATATATATATATATATATATATATATATATATATATATATATATATATATATATAATATATAAAAATATAATATAACAAAAGAAGATTGTAACTAATATATAAAGTCATTTTGAAGACGGCAAATTGTATAAAACTTCAAAATTAAACTATAAGAACTTCGCCAAATATTCAAATTAACTTGGAGTGGTCTGTTCCGCTGAACCAATTTGGAAGAATTTATTGATTGATGTAGTAGATTCAATAGGTTTAAAGTCGGAAAATGAGGGCATGTTCTATTTGATTGGTCGATATATCGACATTTTGGAAAATAAGAAACGACATTATTTTCTAAGAAGGTAAATGCATCGTTGCAGATATTGGTCGATTAAACTTTTGTTGTGGAATTGGGTTATTTTAGAGAAATTTCTTATCCCAACATAAATTTTCTATGATTTTTGTAGGATTCCTTCAAGGAATTATTTAAGTTCAGGTTGATTTAGAATTTGTTTTCCTTCCAGATAGTTTGAGTCGCCTTTATAATCGGGTTCAAATATCCCTAATACTCGTCAATATATCTTTTACTTAAAAAAAAGATTTAGTATTAAACTATGTTTGAATTGATAGATTAAAACTGAGTAGAGCAGAATAAAATTTGAAATAGAATAGAACGAAATAAAATAAATCAAAGATTTAATTTTATTATTTGATGAAAGTGAACATGATAAATTGGTTCATTCTATTCCATACGTCTTAAATTGAAAAAAATTAAATAGAATATGATGAAATGTCATTCCAATTCATTCATTTTTTTTATAAATTTAAATAATAAAATCTAATCTATATTACTCCATTCTATTTCATACAATTTCATTTCATTCATTTCTCATTTCATTATTTCAAACATACTCATATTTAAATGACCCCACTAAAATTTACCACCTCAAAATTGTTTTACAAAATTCCAACACTATTTAAAAGTGGCCAAAATTTTAATTTTGAAAAAGACTAAAAGTACTACCAATACCAAACGTATAAAAAAATTGAATTTTCAAATGAGAAGTACAAAAGACAAGATTAATCTAGAAAGCGACTTGTTATTTTTTCTAGTTCCAAATTGCATTGATGTACAAAACTTGTAGAAATGAAACTTTAACTTGTTCATTGTTGTGACTTGTCATGCTCATGCTTGAGTTGAGCACCACTCTACTTTGACATCCTTTCATTTTCACAAGGCTTACACCTGAAAGAATCCAAAAGTGCCTTCAAGTTTGGGCTATAAAGGAAGTGTTATGGGTCCCACTTACCATAACTTCCAATCACAATTGTTTCAAAAGAGACAAACCACAACCAGACAATACCTATAGCTGTTTCTTTTACTTAATTGTTTTTGTTTCTGTTTGATTCCAATTCAAACTTATTTTTAAAGACTAAATGCAATTAAAGAAATTATTTCTTTGTTTAATAATCTAATTATCAGAATTTCATTCTTTAATATTTAATAATTAATAATTAAGTTCTAGATTTGAACCTCTCAAATGTTTCTGAACAACAACTAACTAAACTTAATTAATATGATAATTAAAATTATATATATATATATATATATATATATATATATATATATATATATATATATATATATATATAATGTAATTACTTTGGTCCTTGAATAAATTGAAAATATTAATATAAGTTTTTGGTTAAAATTGATTTACTTTAATATTATTATTATTCTCTAGGTATATTTATAAAAAGTCTTTTAAATTTATTGAATAATAAAATGTATCTTGATAATATATAAATCAGAGATATATTGATTATCCAATTAATCTAAAAGGTATTTTTTTTATAAAGAGGATCTCGAGGTAGTATAAATTATAATTGCATCGCTATATTATAATAGGATATGAATGTAGAGAAAACACAAGAAAAGTGGGTTTGAATTGGTCAAAACTTTTCCCTTTGAAAACTATTTGATAAAACTATGGAAGAATATAGAGTTAGAAATAAAAAAGACACATTCAATCTATCCAAGTTCACTTTCAACAAGTTGCATCTTGTCCACCTCCGATGATTTTGCCTTCAACAGCACTTAATCCACTAATTTCAACAGATTATAGATGCACGAACTACCCTCCGGCATTAACAACAACAATGACCCTACAATTAGTGATCCCTTAAGAATTTCACCCACCGGCCTAAGAGAGATAACGATCATCGATTCCCACAAAGATCATGACCTACCGTATTCCTTAGAAAGAATCTATCTACAATGACCAATTGTTAAAGTCTTCTCAAGTATATGTGATCTTCACTAGATCACTTGAGGCAACACTAATTTAAACAAAACCGCTTTCTTTGAAAATTACAAGAATGTTTTTATCATGCAATACTCCTAGTTTAAGTACATGATGAAACACAAAAGTGTTTAGTAAAATACGAGCAATATCTCATTGTTTTTACATAAATCTATAAAGATGAATATAATCTAAGTTTGAGTACAATATCTTGTAGAGATCTTCATCATCATCGCTGCCTTCTTTCTTTTTTCTTTCTTTATATCTTCTTTTAACTCTCTTTCATTTTAGTTGTTTTTCTATATGAATAACAACGCCGGACTTCGTTGTAGCTACTATTGTCGATTGCAGTCCATTCATTGATCTTCTTATATAGTCTCTTAAAAAAGTTGTTGTAAGGATAAAGGTATTTTCTCCTTCCAACAATTGATTTCCAATCGTTAGATTCAAGAGGTTTGGAACAGACGAAACATCACTTTCCTTAGTTCGGCCGCTTGCCATGTTAGCATAATAACGAGAGACAACTGTGAATAGTACAACCAATGTCATGGTAGTGGAATTTGTGATGTAATCGCTTGTACTATATTCTTCACGACTAAGTTTCTGAAGTTCAATCTTCCATGATGTACTGATCGTGAAGTATTGCTTGGAAAGATCAATTATCAGTTTTGATCTTCCGATGAATAACTGATGTGGTTCTAAACCACTTTGTTGTCAGAATATAGAACATTAGAGTTGTCAAACCATGATCGTGTCTTCGTAAATAGTAGTAATAACTTTGGAAATACGAAGTTTGACTTCTAATTTTTAGAACTAGTCTTGAAGGCGATTTTTATCTTATCCGAGAGATAAGATTAAGTGAGAAGATGTTTCATTTCAAGATCTTTATTAGTCGATTCTCGCCTCATATATATAAGCCACAACTTATCCGAGAAACAAGTCTTGTCGTTGTAGGCGTAAATTTTTCCTAAGTCATATCAAAAGCATTTTGTTGTTTGTATCTTAAAATCAAATATTGTGGCAACAACCTTTCTCGATTCCTCAAGTTTGAATTTCGAGCTGATTGTTCTTCCATCGATTGATTCTAATCAAAGAACAAAGTGATCCGTAAGATACTTCATTGTTGTAAAGTCGAGTCTTTCGATATTTGAACAATATCTTGTGATATACAAACAATAACTAATTTGAGGAACAACTTTGTCCATGAGTGAAATCTTTCCGATCCACTATGTCTCTTGATCCGATCTTAATTTCTAATAATTAGCTCTTATGAGTTGTATATCCGATGTCTAATTTTTAGCAAAAGCTTATATCATACTCTAATTTTCTAGTTAATTCATCTTGATATCTTTGATTTTTGAAGACAACTTTCTAAGTCGCATATTTGATGTCTGAATATTAAGCAAAAGTTTATATTAGTACACCGATTTTGACGCTGAATTATTTCTTTTTAACTTTGAATCTCAATGGCAGGAAGTTGCATTACAGCTTGCTCATCTGAACCTTTTCAAGATATCTCGAGTATACTTCTTTGGGTGTAGGAACACTTATTCATTTCTTATGTCTCTGAATTCCATCCCTAATGAAATTCAAGCACACACAATGTAAATGTGAAGACCTGGCTGTTTAACACACATTCACAATGTCATAATGTAAATGTTACAACATCCATGACAAAACAAAACGCTTACCAAAAAATATGCAAATAAAAGTACAAAAGGTAAAAGAACACAAAGAATTGTTAACCAGCCTCGATGCAACTCACCTACTATGGAGGATACCTGTCATGAAGGAAATTGATTAAATAATTATTTAATTGTGTAGTTAAATTATCTGATAAATTGTGTCGAATGTGTTTTGACATTGCTTGTGGGATATACGTAAAAAATTGTTGAGAGCATTTTAGACTTATTAATTTGTTATAAATTAGTAAATTTTAGAATTAATTATTAGAATTAATAGAAATAATAAAAATTAGAGGTTGTTTAATTATTTGATTATTATTTAAATAATTAATAAAAAGTTAGTAGAGATATGACAAAGGTAAATTTCAGGGAGTAAGTGAGATAGCAGAAAGGGAAACCGAATATTAGAGGTCCTAAGGGTAGTTAGCGACTATAAGGTAAAATAGGAATTATAATCCCATTAGTTACGATCAGAATAAAACAAGGAAAGCAAAAGAGAAAGAGAAGAGAAGGAGAAAAGGTAATAAGTAGGGCAAGGGAAGAACACCATTGTTGGGAACCCAGAG
>CM038795.1:220275464-220360913 GCA_021764765.1 Vicia sativa | reverse complement strand
AATTGGGTACCGACGGCGAAGACGTAAAAGAGATCAAGATAGAGCGGTCTTGAGAATGTTAAAGAAAGGTTGTATGCTACGAGACTACATTGAGGTTTTGCTTGGTCATACGAAGACATGCCCGGTTTAGACATTGATATTGTGGTACAATCGCCAACAAAAGATGGTTTCCTGAAGAAATGTATAAATGACGCGTCCCGGATGTGAAAGATCAATCAAGTTATGGGCGCTCAACGGCTTTAGCTGTCACCTCTTATCCCCAAAGTGGTTGCAAATGTGGTACCCGTCCAAGAAGGATGGTAAAGTACGCATGTGTGGATTACGAGATCCGAACAAAGCGAGTCCGAAAGATGATTTCACTTCCTCATATTGATGTTTTCGTTGACAACACCGCCAAGATAAGGTTTTCTTCATGGATGGTTTCCACATAATCGAATGGCTCCCAAGACATGGAGAAGACTACTTTTGTTACACAAAGGGCACTTTCTCGCTACAAGGTTATGCCGCTCTTGGACTGAAGAACGCAGCGCCACTTATCATCGCGGTTATGGTGACATTATTTCATGACATGATTCATCACGAGATGAGGTCTACGTCGACGACATGATAGCTCGATCACGATCAAGAAGAACATCTTGATCATTTGCGTAAACTATTTGGATGAAGAAGTACAGATCGAGACTTAATCCCAACAAGTGCACCTTGGAGTCGATCCGAAAACTCCTAGGGTTTGTAGTCGGAAAAGGTATCGAGGTTGACCCGCCAAGGTTAAAGCTATTCAAGAGATGCCAGCCCCCGCATGCAGAAGGAGGTCGAGGTTTCTTGGGCCGATTGAACTACATTGCTTGATCATTGCACACTTAACGCTACTGAGCCAATCAAGTTACAAGAAAGATCAAGTAGTGGAATGGAACGATCGCGATCGCTTTTGACAAAATCATGAGAGTACCCAGAATCCTCCTATCTCGATGCCGCCTACCAAGGAAGACCTCTTATCATGTACTTGACAAATGTAGAGAACTCAATGGGGGTGTGTGGGGCAACATGACGAGTCCGGTCGAAAAGAGCATGCAATATACTACCTTAGCAAAGTTTACCGATCGTGAAACAAGATACTCAGACTTGAGAAAACTTGCAACGCTTGGCTTTGTCGCCGACTAAGACAAGATATGTTGACCACACTACCTTGTTGATTTCAAGATGGATCCGATAAAATACATCTTTGAGAAACCGCCTCTCTCTGAAGAATAGCAAGATGGCAAATGATCTTGACCGAATATGACATCCAAAGACACTTCGAAGCGATCAAAGGAAGTGTAGTAGCCGATCATTTGGCTCATCGCCGTAGATGACTATCGTACCTAGCACCAATTTCCGGACGAAGATGTTTTACTACAGATAAGAAGAACCGTGCCTGACGGAAGGACCGAACAGGATCCCGATGGACTATGGTCTTGATGGAGCCTCAAACGACTCTGGCAATGGCATTACGCCATCATTACATCCCCTCAGTAGGACATACGCCTTTCACCGCCAGATTATGTTTCAATTGACTAACAACATGGCTTAGCACGAAGCGTGCATCATGGGTATCAAAGTTTATCGACCTAAGAATCAAGTTCTTACAAGTGTATGGAGACTCACTTTGGTGATCACCGATTAAAGGCGAATGGGATACGAAGCATCCGAATCTCATTCCGTATCGAGAGTGTTCTTAATTTGATTCCCTATCAAGAGATTACTTTCAATCATATTCCACGAGAGAGAATCACTATGCACGCATTGGCTACTATGTCATCTATGTTCAAGGTCGAGATGGACAACGAGGCTCCCGGATCATCATTGAGAAGTTTGACTAACCAACATTTGTTTAGCTTGATACGAAGAGAAACCTTTACTACTACGATGTGAAGAGGTATCTCGAGACTCGTGAATATCTCGCAGGGCATCCATTAATGATAAGAAGTTCATGAGAAGATTTGCTCCAAATTCTTTCTCAAGAACCATCTTATACAAGCGCAACCACGACTTGTGCTTACTCCACTGCGTAGACCGAAAACAAGAATGCATATAATGGAAGAGTTACACGTTGCTAATTTGTACCCACCCAATGGGCACACCATGGCTAAGAAGATTTTGAGAACAAGTTACTATTGGTCCACCATGGAAGCCGATTGTCACCGCTTATGCTCGATCTTGTCACAAGTGCCGACGACGCCGACAAAGTAACGCCTCCGCAGACTCTCTCAATGTTTTAACTTCTCTTGGCCTTTGCAATGTGGGGCATTGACATTGAGAGGTTAAGCCCACGCCTTCCAATGGACATCGCTTTCATCCTTGTGGCAATTGATTATTTTACCGTGGGTGAAGCAACCTCGCATCATCTCTGTAATAAGAATGTTGTGGTTCGATTCATCAAGCATAATCTTATCCGTCGGTATGGCACTCCCGAAAGGATTATCACGATAACGCTCTAATCTCAACAACAAGATGATCATCGAACTCGCATCGCAGCCTCAAGATCAAGCATCACAACTCTCTCCTTATCGACCTAAGATGAATGGCAGCAGGAAGCCGCCAACAAGAACATTAAGAAGATTATATGTAAGATGATAAAGGACTTACAAAGATTGACACGAGATGTTACCATTTGCTTTTCATGGTTATCCACTTCAAGACGAACATCAACAGGGCAACCCCTTCTCTCTTTACGGTAATGGAAGCCGCCTTACCCATCGAGGTTCGTGATACCCTCAACCGTAGTCCTCCGTGAGGCGAGTTAGGCGAAGACCATTGGGTCCGCATCGCCTTTACCGATTAACTTGATTGATGAGAAACGATCGCATCCATCCGCCATGGATGTGATTTATCAAACGAATGATCGAGCATTTAACAAGAAGGTCAAGCACCGAGTCTACCAAGTTGGTGACCTAGTAGTCAAGCGATCATTCTTCCACAAGGTGATCTCAGGGCAATGGACTCCCCATGAGGGACCATTTCAAGTCAAGATTTTTCCCATGGAGCTATGATACTTAGCACCATGGATGGCTAAGACTTCCCACACCCCGAACCAGTACATAGTCAAAAAATACTACGCATAAAGAGACCCTAGGTCGACGAACCTAGGCAAAATAAGTATCTCCATGTAACCAAAAGGTTCGGGCAAAAATAAAGGATATATACAAACATGTACACCGCAAGTCGAAAACCCGAAAAGGCGGTGGGCAAAAAGTATCCTTGTGAGACCTAAAACCCGAAGGTCTAGGCAAAAGTTAGATTTAAGCGCATTTACTATGTCTCTTCCGCATCACCGCTTCCGCATCACTATCGCAAGATTCAAGATTCAAATGGCGAAGATCAGTTCACCACTTTCTAACCGACAAAGAAGGGAGATGAGATAGTCGAATATATGAGTACTAGCATAGTTGAACTTAACGAGATTGTTTCCAAGATAGCTTTTACCTTTCTTGTGTACAAACTACTTGGCCACGCCACCACAAATAAATACAAATTTCTTTCTTTACAACTTCGTTGTTGTTATTTGCAATAAGTCCAACGCTTGCTTTGAATGACTATACGCATTGGACAATAAAATCTAATCACAAACATACAAAAGTGAACATACAAAAGTACTTACTACAGTGTTCCGTGAATCGGGATGATTTACTAAAGTCAAATAGTCTCCCACAGAGCATAAAGGTGTCACTCACAACACACCTTCCCCAACGGAGTATATGTTAATCCACAAGAAGGATTCCACTCTATCGAGCAACGTTACATCGCCTCCAGCAGAAGCATTTCATCCCAATGATATTTCCAATCCTCCCTCTTCTCCCGGCAGAAGATCCGGACTCAAACTTGGTCGTATGCATCGGAGAAAACATACACCTTCTATTCCCAAATGAGATTACAATGTACCTGCACTTTTCAAAGACCGGTCTCAAAGAACCATCAAATGCTCCGCCGAGATCTACACTGAAATCCCTAAGAGAGCACCTCCTAAATTCCTCGCAGGTTCTACATACAAGGTCCTCAACAGACGCCCCGTAATTCCTCAATAGGGTCTATATACTGAGATCCTGACAACGAGCCTCTCAAACTCTACCTTCCTCAACGTTCCAGGCCCAAGACCTGGGTCGATAGTATCTGAGGAATCCAGATATCCTTCTTCCTTCAAGTGTGGTTCTCACCTACTCAACCCCAGTGTAAGTCCCAAATCTTCAAAATGTAATATCCGATTTCTTCAAGATGGATATGTTTTGAAATATCAAATATCTCATCTATTCATACATTTCATAAAAGTCATAATTCATGCATATGTCATTCATATACACTACATGCATCATACTGTGATAAGACTAACAAATATTCTATCAAAAGTTTTTTCTTGTTTTCTCCAAAATTGTACCACCTCCGACGCAAAAGTCCGTGATTGCCCGAGCCGACGGAAAACTATCCGAAGACCGCTGACAATGTCTGGATTGCCCCGAACCGACGGAAACCTATCAAAGACCGCCTTGGTTGTCCTCCCACGTATTGGTCCAGATTAAGCCCTTGAGCCGAACGAAAAACCATCCAAAGACCACCTCCGTTATCCTCCGATAATGTAATGGATCAACACCACGACATGTGGGAAGTCATCCACATTGTCAACCATCTCTCCAGTAACCGCCAAGATTTATTCTCGTTATCACAAAGAACCACGTAGTTAGCTTGCACGACCTGGGCCATGTTTTCGATGGCATCTTAAGCCCATCTCCGACTATTTGTCAACATCTCTTCACTGCACGTCGCATATATGGTTAAAAATCAATACAAACCAATAACCTCATTCAAAGCTGAACACTAAGTCTAACGACGACTCTTCTCGGATGGCATCTTAAGCCCATCTCTCTCCATTCCAGAACATCTACGTAGTCTAACGACGACTCGCTCCCCAAAGATCAATCTTCCTTCCAGATGGCATTTAAGCCCATCTCCGTCAGCCTGCTTAACGAATTGCGTCTAGCGTGACGACTGCTCCCCCAAATAAGTCTCCAACTTTCCCAAATGGCATCCGAAGCCCATTCTCGCATCATCCACCAACATCGAAAGTGCAAATTGTGTATGGTGTTCAATCATCTTCTACCTCCAGTCACGAAAGACAAGCTGTCAATCTAACCTTCCAAGACAAGAAGATTGAAAGGCACCATATACCCCAAAATTTGCCCTCCATCTTCTCAAAAGATTTCATACATCCATACTCAAGGATTCCTCAAGAGTCGATCGACAAACTCTCCTAGACAATCAACCCAAACTAGGGTTTGGTATCTCTCAAGTCAAGATGGATTTCCAACATCTCCAATGGCCTTCATATTCCTCTTCATATGCTTCAAGGATTCTCCATGTCAAGTTTCAAGCCTCACAAGTCAAGTTTCCTCGCAATTGCTCAAATGGTGAAAATCCAGTGTATTGACAAAAGTCAATCGTGGTCAACATACACAAAACTTTCGATTTTTGGTCAACATCCTCATTTTGAAGTTACATTCATCATTTGATCAAGGGTTGATCATGATTCATCAAGAAAACTCAAGATTTTGCCCAAAAGTCAAACTTTCTAAATTAGGGTTTCTAGATGAAAAGTCAATCGAACTTTGACCGATCATAACTTTCTCATACTTTCTCATAAATTTTTCCACCACCTCTTGTTTTGAAGGAAATTCAATTCTCTACAACTTCATGTCTCACAAGAATGTCCAAAAATGCTTCATTTGAGAGGTATAGCTCAAAACATTAAAGTCATTTTCAAAGTCAAGAAAAGTCAACTTTTGTTTGAAGATATTTTGAGCATGGTAACTCCAATTGAGATGAGACCAAAGACATTGGTTGAGGACTCTTAGAGCTTTCCAAAAGTCCAAGAACACTCAAAAATGTGGAAAATTGAGCAAGTTACACCATCTACAAGTCAGCAATTTTGGAAGAATGCACAAAGAGAGATACTTCCAAAATCAAATCTTGCAAATGGGCCTACTTTTTCTTCATCCTAACTTGTCCTCAAGCAATTAGGAGTGTCAAGCCCGAAGCCATGAATTTTTGATTTATTTTTCTATTTAATTTGTAATTTATTCATTTAAATGCAAATTAAATCTTAAAATAAATTATAAAATTGAAATTAATGGCAAGATTGATTTTATTCTTCCTTAAGGTCCAATTAACTCACAAATGCCAAAGAATTTCAAATTGGATCAAATTTGGCAAGATTGGATTGAAATTGACAAATTTGAAAATTTGATTTCATGAGAATATCAAAATTGATTTCCATTGAATGTTGATCAATTCTTTCCAAAAACCATTCCAAATCCATCCAAGATAAATATATGATGCATACCTATCAAGAGGAGACTAAAAATTGCTCCGAAACCCTAACCTAAAATCAAAATTTGTGTTCTTGAAGCAATCGGCAATCCTATTTCCACCGAATAAGCAATTCGAGGATTCCATTACATTCCTTGGCATCTCCGAGTCGATCCGGATACTAATTTCATCCAAAACCATACGAATCGTGAAATCCAAGTTTGGTTTGTTCTTGAAAATCTTGAAATCGATTTCATATTCATCATTATTAACGTGATTTGTTGTTGCTTTTTGTGATTAGTGTCAAGTTTGCAAGCTCGGTGCTTTTAATCGATTTCCATGGCGGAGTGTAGAATACCATTGTTAGGGTTTCGACCGATTTGGGGTTTCACGAAATACACATAAATTGGACCATAAGACCTATACTGTGTTCGAATGCTTCAAGAATCGAACCATGGCCTCGATTTCATTTATATTATGTATGCTTACTTTTTGATTTTGTAGACTCAGAAGGCCGAGCCAAAGCCGACGCTAACTTTCAAATATTCAACCGGAGAAGACGATCGCAGCGGGACGATGGGCAATGGGAAGCAACGCTGCGGTATTCCACTCAACTGCTTTCCAAACAGTCTGGCACGCCTAGCAGCCGGTCAGATTTTTTCGGTTCAAAGGGATGTCCCCGCCCGATTCCCGTTTCGTATAACCTTTTTCACTTACAAAACTCTATTTTCCTATTTTCTAATTATTTCAATATTTTGCATTCAATTTTAATTTTTCATATTTTTTTATTCTGCATTAAAATTACTAAAACATTTTTTCCTTTTGCATTATTTTCATAAAAACCTTTATTTAATTTAATAAATTAAAAAAATATAATTTTTGCATGCATATTTATTTTATTTTCATTTTTGCATTTAAATCATTATAAATTGCATTTTAATTATTAAATCTTTTCCAAAAAATCCCAAAAAATATTTTAACTTATTTATCTTATTTCCAGCATGTATTAATTTTTCCATATCAAAACTTGCAATTTTCTAACATTTTTTCTCTTATTCAATTCATATTGCATTTTCCGATTTTCTTATTCTTTCACCGTATTGCACCGATTCGGACGCTTTTTCTTTTTCGCTTTTATTTTTCCAATAATGTAATTGCTCATGGGATGTAATAGTTTAATTTAGATTTTATTTTCCGTAAGTTTAAATTATGTATCTCGCCCTAAAGCCATGTAATAGCGAGGATTTACCTTTCCGCACTTTACATTCCGCATTTTACTTTCCGCACCTTATCAATCAAGTAGTAAAGCGTGCATGGCAAGATAATAATGGACATAGCTCACACTAATCTTCAAGATAATATATTCTGAATTCAACACACTTCTATCACACACGCACCCTTTAGGTAATTCTCTCGATGCCTTTCGATTCAAAATGGTCATGTCCTCGAACGTAGAGGTATTCTAGCACCGCTGTTCTTCAAATAATCATCATAGTCCTTCGATACAAAGATCATAAGACCCACGATGTCGCCTCCGAATACATGATCTTGACCCCGATTGTCGCCTACGTAAAAATGATGATAGTCCCTTCGAATGCCAGGATACTTCCCAAGTTGCCTTCAATGACCATCCGATGTCCCTTCAATGTCCCGCTTACATCCAACGAATGGAGCTACCTACTAACTAATGGTATGGCTAGCTATTCTAAAGGAATGGAAGTATAACAAAACGACCAATTTCGAGTGGGTAAATAAGTCTCTTAGTTGCTTGCTTTATCAAATTCTTTTCACACCACACACTCTTTTTCAAAGTTCAAACTTTCTTTTCAAAAAAAATTTCAACACTTTGTATACACTCCTACATGAGTCATTACAAAGTCAAAGCGAAATGCCTTTTCAAAACATTTTTGTCAAACACACGTAAAGCAATTTTAAAAGTGATCTAGAGTAACTAAGAGCCCGTAGATAACTACGGATGGAAAGGGTGCTAATACCTTCCTTTTCATAACCATTCTTAACTCGTAATCTAACGGAGGTCTTTTTCGTTACTTTTACCTTCCCTTAATTGGATAAAAATAAAAGTCGGTGGCGACTCTTGCTATCCGCACATTTGGATACAAAAATCCTACAAAGTCAGTTCACCGTATCACACAAACACACAGAAAGCAATTTTAAAAAAGTGATCTAGAGCAACTAAGAGCCCGTAGATAACTACGATGGGAGGGTGCTAATACCTTCCCTTTTCATAACCATTCTCCGAACTCGAATCTAACGAAGGTCTTTTTCAGTTACTTTTACCTTCCCTTAATTGGATAAAAATAAAAGTCGGTGGCGACTCTTGCTATCCGCACATTTGGATACAAAAATCCTACAAAGTCAGTTCACCGTATCACACTGCTTCCTTGGTTAGGCGTCCGGTTCGAACTCCTTCTTCTAATCGCATTCCCATGCTCACCATTTCGGTGAAATCTCCGGGAGCGCTAGCGATCATTCGCTCTAATGAGCCTAGAGTATTCAAGAATACCTTAGTAATCTCTTTCTCTTCCAAGGGTGGATTGACTTGGGAAGCAATTTCCAATGCCAAATGCAAAGGCGCATAATAGATCGATATGAACATCATTAGTTGTCCCGTGATAAACCCGGTTGTTGTTGATATTTTCGTTTCTGATGAATCCCCCAAGCATTGTCCTTGAATAAGAAATAGATAAGACGGTCCTATGGCGAATGTAGTCGGAAATCCATAATAGAGTCCGATCACAACGGCAATTCAAGATTTTAACGGCGAAACCTACGAGATAATCTCGTAAAGTTATAAATCATATACACCTCGATTGATTATAAATTAATTTATTTTTATGTTTTATTCTTCGAGCAAAATGAGTTTGTTTATTATACTTGATTGATTACAAATTAATTCTATTTTTATGTTTTATTCTTCGAGTAAAATGAGTTTGCTCTTTATAGGTTATATATTATACCTCGATTGATTACAAATTAATTCTATTTTCATGTTTATTCTTCGAGCAAAATGAGTTTGCTCTATAGGTTATATATTATACCGATTGATTACAAATTAATTTATTTTTATGTTTTATTCTTCGTAGCAAATGAGTTTGCTCTTATAGGTTATATATTATACCGATTGATTACAAATTAATTCTATTTTTATTTTTTATTCTTCTAGCAAAATGAGTTTGCTCTTATAGGTTATATATTCTCTATATGTTATGTTATATCTTCTATCTTATCCTGTGTTCTTGAATTCATCCTTATAGCTTCCTTCGTTTTATACTTATGTTAAGCCCGATCAATGAATCTACAAAACCCTTCAAATTGTATTTGATTCAATCCGGTAGTGTAGACATTCCTTCATTCCTAACCCTAAGTTGCCACTAAGCATTACCAACCCTAAGCATTTACCAAGCATTCATTCCCAACCCTAAGCATTTTTATTACCCCTTTTTATTTTCTAGAAAATATCTCATGATTTTTGTCATTCTTCATCGAATCACATGAATAGATTTAGCAATAATGGAATTTCTTTTTACTTTTTACGAAATGACATGAAATAAGACCTCACTACGCCTATGAAATACCTATTTCAAAAGAAGAATTTTGCTACTCAAATTAGAATTTGCAACAAAACAAATAAATAGACTTTCCTTGTAATATCAATGGAAACAAATTGATCAATTTCACCTCGATTTTGGGGTGGTATTTTAACAATCTAAAATTGCTCTTATACTTATAGCTTCGTTCCATATGTTCTTCTTTATGTGTTCTTTTTTTTGTTCTTATATGTTCTTCTTTCCGTGTTAGTATCCGATATTTCCTATGTTTGTCAAGCATATAAATATGTTAAGGATATTCTCAGTGTTCTATTATGTGATATTATTCTTTCTATGTCTTCGTATAATCTATTATTAGATATCTTATTATATTAGAATATAGATGGGATAGAATTTGCCGTTGTTCCTCTAAATAGCCTTGGGTCAACCGATTGGTCGAGGTTCAAATCCTACTGGGGAGATTTTATTCATTTCTAATTCAATAATTTGGAATCAAAAGAAAGTGTCAAGTTTGTTTCTATTACATTCTATCTCATCGATACTATTCTATTCTACTATATTGGGGACTACCTAATAATACAATACCTATGTGTTGATTAGATATTCCTTTGTTCGATAGTCTCTGCTATCCTATTATTTTTACTATATTGAAATATATTTAATAAAGAAAATGTAAGACTATTTAATTTCAACCTCCTCAATCGTAGTTTCTTTTCTTATCCCCAAGGTCCTTCCCTTTAGCCGGGTTGTGGGCGAGGAGGATTCGAACCTCGACACCGTGGTTCGTAGCCACATGCTATAATCCTTCGAGCTACAGCCCCACCGCTCCACTAGATTGGTTCCTGAGTACCCTATAATAAACCTTTCCTCTTCCCGCTATTTTGGTTAAGAAGATGTGAAAGCGCCTATCTCCTTATAAGAATTCAGCGTCCCGAGGTGTGAAGTACAGAGATTTTCTAATTGGGGTTTAGAAAAGATTATTTTATTCATTCTTATTCTCTTTGCTATTGAAGAAAGAGAATAAGAATGAAAAGTGTTCAGTTTTTATCATCCTCGGCGCCGAGCTATTTTTCCAAGGGCCTCCCACATGATCGCCACCAGCAGAGTTTAACCACCAAGTTCGGATGGTTTGGTGTGGTTCCCTACGCCAGGACACCGTAATATCGAACCATAAACGAAAGAAAGACATGATAGAAAAGCATATTGACTTTTCATTGTGAGTGTGAGGTCCTAATTCTTGACTGGAGATGACACCAAAGGCCTCTGCCCTTCCATCCCTATCTATTCAAGGGATGGGGGACAAAGTGTTCGCGTTAAAAGGTGACGCGCCTGAGGATGCGAACGTGAGTTCGGATCTTCTGGTGCGCAACGATTTAAATCTTTTGATTTGTTTATAAAGATGCCGCGAGCATCAAGCTTTATTATTTTCAACACAAGAAAGATGATTTAATGATTATGAAAAAGGGAAAGTCGAAATACCCTCAATTGATATTGGTATGCGAACGACTAGCGCAAACTAGACATAACGCATTGGAGATTCTCGAGTAAGGGGATTGTTATATAAAGGGAATAGATGGAGCACCCTAAATATATGTAGTTATCTACAGCTTTATATATGAATATGTTTGATATGTTGTGTGTTTTTAATTGCTATTTCTATGATTGGGAAAGTCTTTGGGATTTTAAGAAACAAGATTATGTGGGATTCTAGGTTTTGTTATTATTGTGCTCGCAAAGATCTTTGGATCTTCTCGATACATATCCCTAGTGGGAATCGAGCATTTGTAGCTCGGATCTGCTGGTTCTATGGTTTGTTTGGTCCGAGGGAGATAGAAATTTGCTCGGCAAGGATGAGACCTTGTGCCTACGATTCTCAAAAGGATGTTGAGAAAGTCGTAGCAATCGTAGTTCCCACTTATGCTAGTGGAAAGCAACGGGTGTTAGTAAGAGATGCATAAATGTCATCTTAATGAAAAATGTATCTAATCTATTTCATCACATACATTTTGAAAAGTTTGATTGATTAAAATCTTTCGTCGAAGTATTAGGTGTTTTGCTTGAGTGTACAAGCCGCTACCACTTACATGTTTAAGAAAGATGTTTGAAAAGATGATTGAATCTTTTAACTGTAAGTATTGGGTGTTTTGCTTGAGTGTACAAGCGTTACCACTTACTGTAAAGAGATGTTTTTTTGTTTGAAAACAGTTTGAAAAGAGTTTTATTGTATGTGATGTGATAGATGAGATACTTCTTCCATAGAGATGATAGATATCTAAATCTCTTAGGAGAAATTGATTGGATTAAAGGGATGCTTTTAAGAAGCCCGTGGGTCCTTGTATTGTTAGCCCAAGAGGAGGCATTCCGAGGGTCATCGAGGGTCCTTGTATGAAGCTCAAGAGGAAGCTATAGGTATGGTCGTTTTGGCTGAAAGGATTTCACCGAGAAATCATCCTTTTCTCAATAAGAGCAATTTCACCGGAAATTTTACTCATTGGGAATTTGAAAGTGATTTCACCGGAAACCATCCTTTCGTGGTTCTATCTTAGCTGGTGATTCTTTGTATTGAAGCCCAATAGGAGGTCATAAGAGATTTCGCCTCTTTCATTGTATGATGCCCAAGAGAAGGCTAAACTCAATGAGGAGTTCTTTTGAACGAAGCCCAAGAGGAGGCTAACTCAACAGGGAGTGTTGTCTTATATGAAGCCTAAGCGGAGGCTAACTCGTGGAGAGTTTCTTTGTACAAAGCCTAAGAGAAGGCTGACCCATGCCGGGATAAGTTATCTTGTATGAAGCCCAAGTGAGGCTAAACTCAATTGGTGATGAGTTGTCTTGTATGAAGCCCAAGCGGAGGCTAAACTGTGGGGAACCTATTGATTAGTCTAATTGTTATGTTATTAGAAACAGTTGTATAAACAGTGTGTGTGTGTGTGATATGTATTCACAGAGTTTATGAAGGAAATATAAACAATGCGTGATGTTTATTTACGCAGCTTTATGAAATATAAACAAGTGTTTGTGAAACGAACGCTTGAAACGAGCGTAACTTGATTATTTACAAGTTTGAACTGTACAAGGAAATGAATATGTACACGAACGAGTTTTTATGTACTGATAAAGATGGATGTACATAGAGGGTCGGACTTACATCAGAAGAGGCCCATTGATTTGAAAGCAGTTTAGGAATAATGCTCCTTTCAATACCAATGGTATTTAGTGTAAAATGTATGATGAAATGAAATGATTGATCAAAGTTTATCTGTAAAAAGTATTTTCAAAAAGAAAGAGTATCTGTATTATGTACAGATAAAAAGTTTTGAAAAATAAGTATCTGTGTTATGTACAGATAAAAAGGTTGTTTTAAAAAATATTTGACAAAAGTTTGATATGTACAAGGAAATATTATGTACATAAAAGAATGTTATGGGACTTACACCGTGATGGAGGCCCATTGGTTTAAAAGAAGTTTTACTCAGGAGAATTCTTCCTTTAAAACCAATGGATTCTGCGTATAGACAAACGAATGAAAAACAAATGAAAGAAATTTGTTTATGTTTGAATATTGACAAAGATGTTTTGAATATGTACAAATAAAGCTAAGTATGTACATAAAGGGTTGGGACTTACACCATAAGGGTGGCCCATGATCGATCGAGAAATTCGAGAAGAAACGAATTCAGTTTTATCGTTTTAAATCGGATTGATCATGATAAAAGATGCAAGTTTGATGAAATGTTTTGAAAAATGATTTGAAAATGTTTTGAAAATGTTTTGAAATGTGAGGTTCATTTATGAAAAGTTTTGAAAAAATCGAAGTCGAAAACTTGAAAAATTCACCTTTAAGGAGGTTTGAAAAAGTGTTCGTAACATCGCTGCTCGATTAAAATTTAATCAGATGAAAATATTTTTGGATTTTTTTGACATAATCATAAAATATATATATTAAATGACAAGTGTGCAAAAAATCATCTCAAAATGAGAAGTTTTGATTGGTTAAAAAAATTGTTGAAGTTTGATAAAGAAACATGAAAATATTGAAGTTTTGTGAAAAATGAATGAAAAAAATGGTCTTGCTGGGTTTTGAACCCATGACCTTGAGGTGTACCACGTGGCAGAAAGAACTTATGGGCAAGCATACAACCACTAGGCCAACGCGTTTGAATGTGTTAGTGGATTAAAACACGCGTAGACATAATATTGGATAATTTGAATTTTTAAAAACTGAAGAACAATGAAGAACACGCGCGAATTTCTGGGCTTGTGTTTGATTTTCAGTTTGATTGATCCAAGCTATCTCCCTCGTTTCTCAATGGAATTGGACGATGTAAACATCAAAGTCACTCGTTTTTTCCTCAAGAAACGATGGCATATGTTAATTTCATTTATTTTAAGCCTAATGATTTTGATTCAAGAACACTTATGAACCCTAAACCGATTTTTCAAATTAAATGATGGATTGTTCATGATTGTTTGATTTTGTTGAGGGCTAATGGTCGTTAGAGTGCGTAAAAGGATCGCCAAGAGCTTTTCTCAATTGGTGCAAGGAATATGGAGTTTGAAGTTCGTGTTCTAACCGAAAAGTTGAGATCGAATTCGTTCTAGAGCACTTCCAGCTTGTTATTTCTTGATCTTGAGCACCAACGGCATGTAGGGATCGTGTATGAATGGTCTGACATCATGGAATTGCTTGGATAACTCTAACCAAGTCGACCTGCATCAATGAAAAATAAACCTGAAATCGATGTAAAAGCAGTTATGTGTTGCTGTTTGTTTTGGATCACTCCATGATGTATGGATGTGTTTGATCAACAACAATTTCTCCAAACCAAACTTGAAATTCGATTCCTAAGTCGCTTTTGAAGTTTGAAAAATTGAAAAGTGAAAACTGATTTTTCTTGCTTTAGTTTGATTTTAAGTTATGAACAAGTTACATGTTGGTACTGAAACATGTTAGACACCAAGATTTACCATGTTTTTAGCTCAAACTAAGAAATGCTATGTTTCTCAACTTTGCACTAATTGCTTGATTTTCAAGAAAGTGAAAGAAAGCATGGATTTTGTGAAGTTTCTTGGTGTTGATTTCTCTTGAAATGGTGATCCTTTTATAGGCCAAAAGTCTGAATTGTTAGGCAAGGAAGTACATGGCATTTGGATATTCAAAGAAAGCTTAGAGGGCAAGATTGTCCTTTGGCTTTTGAAAAGGAAGGTTCCTTTTTTTACCATATGCAAAATTATTCAACTTGATCCAATCTCTCAATTATCACTTCTCACTGATGTTTATCAGTTTGATGAGTCATTTTGGCAAGGTGGCAAGTGGTTTAAATGAGAAAATCACAAAATGACCTATAATTGAAGTTTTGAACTTTGAAAAATCAAGTTTCATGGACCCTTTTGTTCCAATTTCAAAGACATAGCTAGCCTTCATGGATTTTGGAGTTCTTGGACATTTTGGAAAGATTTTTCCATGATCTACAACTTTCATGTTTTGAGTTTTTTCAAATTCCAATTGGAACTAGGTGAAAAAATGGCTTGAAGTTTGGAAAAAATGTGAAATTTCAACACTTAGAAATTTTTCTAAGTTATAGAAATTTTGACTTTTTGTTGACTTTTCCAAATTCTTTGATTTTTTATGATCATGATGGATCATTTGAAGTATTTTGATGATTGAAAAAGTTTTGTTTTGAAAAATTTGACCAAAAGTCAAAGTTTGACTTTTCTCGTGTATGAAATTTCATCGACGCTTCAAATCGATCGATGAATTTCGTGAACCTCTCGTGATGTTTTGAATCCGTAAATTAGGTCAAGATGTTATATCTAAGATATAATGACCAATCTCTATCCAAAAAGTCAATTATGCTCAAAAATCGAGAATGCCTATGCTCGACCAAAACCCTAATTGGTCGATCCTCGATCGATCTATGAGAAAATGGATATCCGAGATGATATCGATGATTGATCAAGATAGATCAAATGGAGTGAGAAAATCTCAAACCTTAATTGGTTAGCTCTTGAATCGATGAAAATTGATGAAACCCTAATTTTGACCCGTGAATGCTATACCCGACATGCGTTGAATCGTTAGTTGTGCAACAATGCAAATGTAAGGTGGTATATTAGGTCAAAATTTGGGGTATGACACAAAGGTTTTGGTTTTTTCATGTTGTCAAAGAGTTGAACAATAAAAATAGATGGCGAGTGCCCGATCGAATTGACCAGTCATGTAGGAACAAGGTTCAAGTCTTTCGGTTCGTTAGGATGCCTCACCGCATACATTATCGCATTTCCACTGACACCTATCGTTAATGAAAACGGCTCGTCCTCGCTGTGACCTTAAATTCTCGAAACTTTTTTGGTCCCGTAGGAGCAGAGAACCCTCCCCACGGCAGGCTATGGGCTTCCTCCTCTCAGAGGGCTGAGAGAACCATGCTCACCTGAGGTGATGTAGGAAGTCCGAGAATGAGAGCACTCATCTTGTGGGTTACTACTTGGGACAAGCCAAGCTATCCGCTCCTCACTGCTACCCAAATAGTTCGCTGGCACGATAATCGCACATTGTAGCGCCCTTCCCGTCCTCTCGCATTAGGAAAGGTCCTCTCAATGCTCTAACACCCACACTGGATATGGACCGAACTGCCTCACGACGCTCGAACCCAAATACGCATCGCTTTAATGGGCTTAATACCCAACCTTGAACCTACTACAGCCTGTGGCGTAAGAGTCGACATCGAGGTGCCAAACCTTCCCGTCGATGTGAGCTCGGGGAAGATCACTGTTATCCCTAGAGTAACTTTATCGCTGAGCGACCGCCTTCCACTGCAGCACCGCCGATCACTAAGGCCAACTGTCCCTCGCCACGCGTGGGTCTTGCATAAGCTCCTTCTCGCTTTTGCACTCGAGGCCAATCTCCCCGGCCCGAGTGTCATACCCCAAAATTTGCCCTCCATATATTCAAAAGATCTCATACACCTATGCTCAAGGATTCCTCAAGAGTCGATCGACAAACTCTCTCCTAGACAATCAACCCAAACTAGGTTTGTATCTCTCAAGTCAAGATGAGTTTCCAACACCTCCAATGGCCTTCATGCCTCCTCATATGCTTCAGAGATTCTCCATGTCAAGTTTCAAGCCTCACAAGTCAAGTTTCCTCGTGCAATTGCTCGATGGTCAAAATCGGTGTATTGACAAAAGTCAACTGTGGTCAACATACAACCAAACTCGATTTTTGGTCAACATCCTCATTTTGAAGTTACATTCATCATTTGATCAAGGGTTGATCATGATTCATCAAGAAAACTCAAGATTTGCTCAAAAGTCAAACTTTCTAAATTGTGGTTTCTAGTGAAAAGTCAACCGAACTTTGACCGATCATAACTTTCTCATACTTTCTCGTAAATTTTCCACCACCTCTTGTTTTGAAGGAAATTCAATTTTCTACAACTTCATGTCTCACAAGAATGTCCAAAAATGCTTCATTTGAGAGGTATAGCTCAAACATTACGTGTCATTTTCAAAGTCAAGAAAAGTCAACTTTTTGTTTTGAAGATATATTGAGCATGGTAACTCCAATTGAGATGAGACTAAAGACATTGTTTAGAGGACTCTTAGAGCTTTCCAAAAGTCTAAGAACACTCAAAATGTGGAAAATTGAGCAAGTTACACCATTCACAAGTTGGGCAATTTGGAAGGATGCACAAAGAGAGATACTTCAAAAATCAAATCTTTTGCAAACGGGCCTACTTTTTCTTCATCCTAACTTGTTCCTCATGCAATTAGGAATGTCCAAGCCCAATGCCACGAATTTTGATTTATTTTTCTATTTAATTTGTAATTTATTTATTTAAATGCAAATTAAATCTTAAAATAAATTATAAAATCAAAATTAATTGAAGATTGATTTTTATTGCTTTTGTGATCCAATCAACCCATAAATGCCAATTTCGAAATTAGATCAAATTTGGCAAGATTGGATTGAAATTGGATGAAATTTGAAAATTTGATTTCATGAGAATATCAAATTTGATTTCCATGAATGTTGATCAATTCTTTCCAAGTTCAATCCCAAATTCATCCAAAGATATATACTTGATGCATACCTATCAAGAAGGGACGAAAAAATTGGCTCACGAACCCTAACCTAAAAACAAACCCAAAACTTTGGCAAAATTTTTCAAGAATCCAAAAATTCGAATTTTTGTTTTCAGCAAGCTTCAAGCCAATCTAACCATCCAATCCTCCTCGTGAGGTTCCTAAGAATCAAACCACCTTTGCTCGCCGACGAATCGTACAAAGAAGCTCTCACCGTTTGGTAACTTTTCAAATTTCGATTTCATAATCCCATGCATTATTAATCGCTTTCATGTATTTGTTTGTGTTCGTGGTATCTATTAGATCATGTTTGATGCATTACATGAAAGTTTCCACGAGAAATCCAAGCATGCCATCATAGTTAGGTTTTTAGAGTCGTGAGTTTCAAACACGAGTTCTGTGCCGTTCAGATTTAAAGGATTGCACCATCGTGTTTCGCAACGATCAAATTAGTCGATCCGGTTTTTGTTTCACGTTGAATGATGCATTTTGCGTTTTAGGTCAAGGGCAACGAGAAGATAACCGAGCTTAGCTCCGCGTGACCCTTGTTGAAAGTCGATCGACGCTGGGAAGTTTGGCTCGCCTCGATTCGCCACTCGTTACACATGGGTCCACACGGCCGACTGGTTTGAGTTCAAATCATGACACGCTTACCTTCATATTGATTTGATTTTGAATTTCAAACACCAAGTGTCATGTGGCTCGGGTTAAAGCTATCGTGTGGATACCCTCAAAGGACATCAGTTCGATCCTTCCCAATACCTGGTTTTGTTTTCTTCTTTTCAAACTTGCAAACTTTTCCATATTTTCTTATTTTTAATATTTTCCATTCATTTTAATTTCTTTTCTATATTTTATTTTGCATTAAAAAATTACCAAAATATATTATTCTTTTTGCATTTACATTCTAAAAATGTTTATTTAATTTTATAAATTTAAAAATATAATTTTTGCATGCATATTTATTTTATTTATATTTTAGAATTTAAATCATTATAAATTGCATTTTAATTATTAAATCTTTTCCAAAAAATCCCAAAAAATTATTTTAACTTATTTATCTTATTTCCAGCATGTAGTAATTTTCCCACATTAAAATTTGCATTTTTCTAACATTTTTTCTCTTGTTCGATTCATATTGCATTTTCCGATTTTCTTATTCTTCTCGCCGTTTTGCAATGTAATTCTGTAATAGACTTTTTTTCCGTTTTTTCCGCAACGAGGTTTATCTTTCCGCATCTTACAGCCTATTTTATTTCCCCACCCTATAAATTGCTAGTAACTAGCGTGTATGGCAAGATAATAATGAACATAGCTCACGCTAATTTTCAAGATAACATATTCTGAAATCAACACACTTCCTTCACACACGCACCTCTTTAGGTAATTCTCTCGATGCCTTCGATTTCAAATGGTCATGTCCTCGAACGTAGAGGTATTCTAGCACCGCTGCTTCCAAACAAATCATCATAGTCCCTTCGATACAAAGATCATAGACCCACGACGCCTCCGAATACATGATCTTGACCTCGATTGTCGCCACGAAAATGATGATAGTCCCTTCGAATGTGCTAGGATACTTCCTACAAGTTGCTTTCTATGACCATCCGATGTCCCTTCGAATGTCCCGCGTACATCCAACGAATAGAGCTACCTACTAACTAATGGTATGGCTAGCGCTATTCTAAAGGAATGTAGAAGTACAACAAAACGACCAAATTCTGAGTGGATAATAAGTCTCCTAGTTGCTCGCTCTATCAAATGCTTTTCACACCACACACTTTTCTAAAGTTCAAATTCTTTTCAAAACAAAAACATTTTCGAACACTTTGTATACACTCCTACATGAGTCATTACAAAGTCAAAGCGAAATGCCTTTTTTTCAAAACATCTTTTGTCAAACACACAAAAAGCAATTTTAAAAAGTGATCTAGAGCAACTAAGAGCCCGTAGATAACTACGGATGGAAAGGGGTGCTAATACCTTCCCTTTTCATAACCATTCTCCGAACTCGTAATCTAGCGAAGGTATTTTTTCTGTTACTTTTACCTTCCCTTAATTGATAAAAATAAAAGTCGGTGGCTCTTGCTATCCGCACATTTGGATACAAAATCCTACAAAGTCATCACCGTATCACGTAATCGGCGACTCATGGGAAAACCCTTAAAAGAGAGAATTGCCTTAGGATTTCTAGACAACCTTTATTGCTTTTTGTTTGACTTGTATGCTTTATCTTTAAGGGTTGCTTGGGTATTATATTGTTGGGGATCCTACACCGATCCGCCTTTTTAGGTAAGTAGCATTAGATCATCGCACCGCTAGACGATAACTACGCGGGTCAATATGATGGCTACGCATAGCGTGACACTTGGTTGTCCCGATACTCTTCATTCCCAAGTTGAAGATAGTATTTGGCTTCGTGGTGTCATCAAGCTAACTAAACTTTTAGAACCTTAATTGACTCATCTTGGCCATTAGAAGTAGTGAGATGGCCGGCTTTGTGTAGACCGAGGTTGGTTGATACCGATGCTACGCTCATCGAGATCCGACTTTGGGACATTTTCGATCGACCACTTGGCCGTCAGATTGAAATAAGCGCCACGAGAAAGATCTATGATATGAGATTCCTAGAACCCTGTTACTATTATAGACAGATGAACCAACTCAAACTTTTGGTAGGGTAATCACTTATACCTCATGCAAGCCTTAAACCTAGGCTCATTGTGTGAATTGTTTGTGTGTGCTAAACATGACATCATGACATCATTCGCATTGCATATCATTTCTAACTATTTCAAGGACCTAGGGATTTATCTTTGCTTCGCTTTTGTAGGATTATGGCTTCTAGAAAGACTATCCGAATCAACTTCATGGGTATCCCTTCTCTGCTCAAAGAATTGGTTTCAGAAATTCTCGACCATGCTCAGTTCATCAAAAGACATGGTTATCTGCTTGATTTGGTTATCTCCGGTTTTGAAGAAGATATGATGCATGTCCTATTCCAGCTCTTTGATCCAAACACCATTGCTTTACATTTCCAGATTATCATTGGTTCCTACCTTAGAAGAGTTCTCTAAGCTACTTGGGATACCTATTTTGATCAAATGCCATTCACCGGTTTGAAAAGGTTCCTAAGTTCAAGACATCGCGATCCGCTTACACCTAAGCGCCTGATATTGAAGCCAATTGGGAAACTAGAAGTGAGTTAAGGGTTTACTTTCCAAGTTCTTAATCAAGAAAGCCCGAGAATTCCTCGTAGTTATGAGTTTCCATGCATTTGAGAATATTGTGGCCTTGCTAATTTATGGTTTGTCTCTATTTCCTAATTCGGATCAATTCATAGATGTCAATGCCATCAAGTTTTTTTCACCCGCAATCCTCGTGCCTACTTTACTTGGAGACATCCTACATTCTCCACACTCGCACTACTAAGCGACAAGGAACTCTCATGTGTTGTATACCGTTACTTTCCCGTGTGGTTTATTTCGCACCTTCCTCCATCGCTAAGAATGAACAAAGGTTGAGATGGTCTCAAAGGATGATGTCACTCTCTCATTCGGATATCCGCTGGAGTTTTCTCTCAAAAGGACTTCACCTTCATTGAGCTGGAGAATTCTAATGTACCGCTACTTGGTATAAGGGGAGGTATTACTTACAACCCTTCTTTAGCTCTACGTCGCTTGGTTTTGCTCAAGAGATGGTCCTCATGATATGCTTTCCAAGATATTGTGTTCGACTACAATCACGATCTCCATTACCGATTTAAGGTTTTATACATGTGGGGCATGGTAAAGAAGACCGATACCAAGACTTGGGGCACCAACTCCATTCCTGGGAACCTTACTCAAATGGGTGCGAAAGCTCAAAACCTCATGATGCCATTCACTGCTTTACCAAGAATTATGGAACCCTGCTATAGGTGACGACCCTATGCGTTCTCCATCCCGACATGCTCATCGATTTCAAGACTTGAAGAGATCCTGATTCAACTAAAAGAAGAAAGGATGCCTTTGAAGCTCGCACATGCAAGCGAGAAGAAAGTGTTAGAGTTGACAAAGCTACTTCATGAGGAGCGTAAACATCAATGCCTACATCGGCACCAAGAGGAAGCGCCATGGAGACTTAGAGCTTTAGGATTTATTTGTTTTCTTTATTGTTTTGAACTATCTCTTGTACTTAAAAAGAAAAAGAATAATGAAAAGTACTAATAAATGTTTGTTCATTGCTTGTTTAACAAAGTTTAAATCTTAGGTCCTTGAAAACATTGCATTGCATTCGATAAACATCATAGCATATCATAACATTGCATCACCACATTGAGATTGGTTTTCTCATTTGCTCGCTATTTATTTTAGCGAAATGGCTCTCGAATGATCACAATGATCTCCAAGCTCGTAATGCCAGCCAAGAGATGTTCACCAACTTGGTCCAAGGCCAAGAAGATCCAAGAAGCTCATCAACAAGAAGAAGAAGGTTGTTGGTCTCCTCAACATGGGTAGACGCTTCAAGGGGTCCCAGGTGGTCAACCAGATTGAGCTCTCAAGAAAGTGTCCATACCGAGGGAGTACCAAGGTGATGAAGGTGATCGCGGAACCAAAGAAAGGAGGAGAGGATCATTCGATTATAGCCAACACTGATGAAGATGACAAGTACAAACAATGAAGATCGCCTAAATGTCAGGAAAACTTGAAAATGTCCGGCTGAACTTTGATGATCCGAGTCTTGTTCCCGGTGTTGTGATTCCTCCCAAGTTCAAAGTTCCGACCCAAGTATGATGGCATGTCTTGCCCTAAGTCATTGAAGTCCTATGTCCGTAAGATCAATCCCCACACCGATGACAAGAAGTCAGGATGCACTATTTTCAAGAGAGTTTGTCCCAACCCGCTGGAATGGTATTATCACCAGAGAATGACCGTATCCGCATTTGGAGTGACTTACATGCTTTCACGCATAATACGAGTACATGTCGAGTTGACACCCACCGCATGCAACCAAAGCATGTCTATGGGTCGGACGAGAAGTTCAAGGAGTATGCTTTAAGTGGAGAGATCTAGCAGGTGAGTTCAACCACCCTTGTCCAATGGGAGTTGGTTGATATGTTTATGGAACACCGACAGCCCGCTCTTCAATCATCCGATTGAAATTTCATCCGGATTCACCGAGTTGATATTGACAAAGTAGCGATTGAAGTCGGTATCAAGAGGGAAGATCCATGTAGAGTCATCTTCAAATGCCGCAAGAGATCTTTTGGTACTAAGAAAGAAGCTAATGCGTGTATGGTCGAAAAGCCGAGCCAAGACCGACCGCTCAACTGTGGGGCTTGTGATCTTCAATCCTACATCAAGACAACCTCACGAGACAAACCAGAACTTAACGCCACGAAGATACATTTACGATCAACATGCCTTTGTCGCAAGCCTTGCAACACATGTTGAACGCAGACCGATAACCTTGAGGGATCCTCCTCGAATGTCACACCTCTCCGGCACAATCCTAATGCTAAGTGTGCTTACCATTCCAATAGCCGTGGCACCCATTAATCGACAATTGTGGCTCAAGAACAAGATTCAAGATATGATTGAAGCTAAGCCATTGAATTTGATCCTCCGCTGAGACCGAATGTGATCAATGCGCCTATGCCTAACCATGACAAGGGTTCCAATGTCATGGTGATCGATACTTATGTTTTCAACATAGATGACTTGACCATTCCTTTGATGACCTAAGAAGAATTTGCATAGCCGTGTCAACCTGTGATGCCCAGAATGCGTGCTGGTGCCCATCCGCACCGATGGTGTGCTTGGTCGAGAAGACGTGTTCCATGATGGATAACCGTGAGATACTATTTCAAACCAATGCGTGTCGTGAAGAAATGTCTAAGTTGAAGATCGACAATGCGAACTAAACCTGACTGTGGGATACCTTGGGGCAGCCAAGGAAATAATGATTACATGGTGAAGTACACCGTCCCTCGATAGTTAAAGATCCTATTGAAGATGTTAAGGCGACGGATGGGGTGACGACTCAAGACTATGCCGATGTTAACACATAAGGATTTCCTCTCACGACCGGTTAGAGTGGCACCTCTCATTATTTCTCCAAGACCAGCCCATATTCCTCCGATAAAGCTATCCTTGAACCATGGAGTCGATGTTTACTATCATGGTGTCAAGCAAGACCTCCCATTGAAGATCTTACATTGAAGCTACCATTCCCGACATTGACAACATCACCGATCAAGTAAGGTGACGAACCAAGGGTATTCTCTCCAGATCTCTCCTCCAAAGACATCGCGACTCACCGCATTCCGCCACTCCACCAATATCCCATAGGGAAAGAACCAGGACTCATCCCGCTCAACCGTATGCCAAAGGAAGTTATCAAGACACCAAACAAGAAATGGAGGATATTCAAGATAATCAAGAAAAGTGATTACAATGTTGTGGAACATCGGATGACCGCCCAAGATCTCCATGTTTGCTCGCCTTGTGCTCGAGGCTCATGCTAATGCCTTGGTGAAGTTTCAAGAATGCTCATGTGCCACAAGACGCTACCATCGATCAATTCAAGTTTGTATTGCTAGCCCGCTGCCAACAACGGCCTAGGCTTCTCTCGATGTCGATGAACCCGCCGAAGAACACAACAAAGCCTTGTATCTCTGTTGAATGCAAGGGTACCACCGCTCACGCTTGGTCGATACCGTTCTCGCCCCATATCCTTCCGAAGATGCTTTGATCGACTTGATGTCGGAGGATTGTTTCGAGACCCAGGACATTATTGTGAGGCTTTGATGGTTCTATACATTGGAGAGCTACCCGTCATAAGGTTGGTTCCCGATTTTGACTCCACTTTGTCATGGACATTCGTCCACTTACTTGCCTACTTGGACGCCCTTGATATGGGGGGGCATGCCCTTACCCTACATCGAACCGAAATACCCGTGAAAGGGAAGGTTGTCATGTGGTGAAGAAGAGTATATGGTCACCATCTATGCCATTCCGCTACCTTGAGATGGAAGGAGAATTTTTCGAGACTCGCAAGCTTTTGAAACAATACCCAGTCATGCCTGCTGACTCTCCTGCACCCCAAGTTAAAAAGTTCCGCTTAGATGGCCTCATTGAAAGATGCTCAAGCCATGAACAAGGAGGTAGTGCTATTTGGGACAACCTCGATCTTCCCTTCAAATCCGCAAGATTGGTTTAGGCTTCACCATCAAGGGTCAAGATGATACGCGAACGCGTCGCCAACTTCCCTTCCACATCGCCAGTGGAATCCATGCTATAGAAGACGATTACAATGATTTCCGACATCGCAAGTGGATCTTCCCAACTGTGATCATGGGCTCAAGAATTGAAGATCAAGACGCCATACCAATCTCCTTTAGCCGTGAGTAATTGCTTTTGTTTTGTTTTGCTTTTCGATTTCTTTATGTTTGAACAATAAACTTTGAAAGCCTAGTGCCTGCCCGGCATCATGGCTCGCTTCATGAGGGTTATTATCCGTTGCTTATGATTTTCATTCAATAAATTCGCTGGAATTTTGCATTCAATTGTTTGTTCTCTTTCTTTACTTTATCACCCCTTCAAAAAGCTATGTTTCTTACACACACCCACGTGATACATCGCGTAATCACTCGAATCTCATTAACGCCTATGCTGCTAAATATGACTTGATAATCCGATCTACCAAGTCAAGACGAAAGTGAGGAAGATTGTGAAGTGCCAGAGAACTTGCGATCGCACAAAGAAGAAGAGCGAGTTATTACCCACAGAAGAGACAGTGAGGTTGTGAATTTGGTAATCGATGAAGACAAAAGAGATCAAGATAGAGCGGTCTTGAGAACAAAGTGTTAAAGAAAGGTTGGTTCTTATGCACGAGACTACATTGAGGTTTTTGTTGGTCATACAAGACATGCCCGTTTAGACATTGATATTGTGGTACAATCGATTGCCGATAAAAGAAGGTTTTCTCCTGAAATGTATGTCTGTCCATGCGTCCCAGATGTCGAGAAAATCAAAGTCAACATGAAGCAACAACGTTGGTTTTCTAGTCATACTTTATCCACAGTAGTTGCAAATGTGGTGCCTGTGCTCAAGAAGGATGGTAAGGTACGAATGTGTGTGGATTACGTAGAGATCCAATAAAGCGAGTCCCAAGACGATTTCCCACTTCCTCATATTGATGTTCGTTGACAATACCGCCAAGATAAGGTTTTCTCCTTCATGGATGGTTTCTCCTCATACAATCGATCAAATGGCCTCAAGACATGGAGAAGCCTACTTTGTTACACAAGTACTTTCTAAGGTTATGCTGCTCGGACTAAGAACGCAGCGCCACTTATCGCGGCATATGGTGACATTGTTTCATGACATGATTCATCACGAGATAGAGGTCTATGTTGACGACATGATAGCTCGCTCACGATCAAGAAGAACATCTTGATCATCTGCGAAACTGCTTTGATAGGTTGAAGAAGCATGATCGAGACTTAATCCCAACAAGTGCACTTTGAGTCGATCCGAAAACTCCTGTGGTTTGTAGTCAAGGAAGAGGTATTGAGGTTGACCTCGCCAAGGTTAAAGCTATCCAAGAGATGCCACCAAGACCGAGAAAGAGGTCGAGGTTTCTGGGCCGATTGAACTACATTGCCGTATCATTGCACATCTAATCGCTACTCAGAGCCAATCTTCGTTATTAAAGAAAATCAAGTGGTAGAATGGAACGACGATTGCCGATTGCTTTTGACAAAATCAAGGAGTACCATGTAATCCTCCTATCCTCGATGCCGCCGTCAAGCAAGACCTCTTATCATGTACCGAAGATTAGAGAACTCAATGGGGTGTGTTGGGGCAACATGACGAGTCTGGTCAAAAGAGCATGCAATATACTTAGCAAAAGTTTATCGATCGTGAAACAAGATACTCACAACTCGAGAAAACTTGCAACGCTTGGTTTAGCTGTCACGACTAAGACAAGATATGTTGACTCACACTACCTTGTTGATTTCAAGATGGATCCGATAAAATACATATTTGAGAAACCAGCTTCTCCTGAAGAATAGTAAGATGGCAAATGATCTTGACCGAATATGACATCCAAAGACACTTCTTTAAAGCGATCAAAGGAAGTGTAGTAGCCATCATTTGGCTCATCGTCATAGACTACTATCATATGCGTCGAATTTGCATGAAGATGTTTTACTAGTTATGCATCAGAAGAACCGCACTCATTAAGGACCCGAACCAGATCCCGATGGACTATGGTCTTTGATGGAGCCTCAAATGCACTTGGCAATGGCATTGGCGCCATCATTACATCCCTACAGCGGATATACCCTTTCACCGCAGATTATGTTTCAATTGCACCAATAATATGGCCGAGCACGAAGCGTGCATCATGGGTCTTAAAGTCGCTATTGACTTAAGAATCAAGTTCTTACAAGTGTATGGAGACTCAGCTTTAGTGATCATGAAAAGGCGAGTGGATACGAAGCATCCAAATCTCATTCCGATCGAGAGCATGTTCGAGTTTGATCCCCACTTCAAGAGATTACTTTCAATCACATTCAAGAAGAGAATCAACATGACGATTAGCTACTATGTCATCTATGTTCAAGGTCAGATGGGACAACGAGGCTCCCGATCATCATTGAGAAGTTTGACTAACCAACAGATTGTTATGAGCTCGACGCAAGAGAGACCTTGGTACTATGACGTGAAGAGGTATCTTGAGACTCGTGAATATCCCGTAGGGGCATCCGTCAATGATAAGAAGTTCATGAGAAGATTCGCCCAAATTCTTTCTCAAGAACGGCATTTTATACAAGCGCAACCACGACTTGTGCTTATCTACTGTAGACCGTAAAACCGCAATGCGTATCATGGAAGAGTTACTAAGGCGAATTTGGTACCCACTCCAAAGGACACACCATGGCTAAGAAGATTTTGAGAAAGTTACTATTGGTCCACCATGGAAGCGATTGTCATCATACGCTCGATCTTGTCACAAGTGCCGATCTATGCATAAAGTGCACGACCTCCAAACCTCAATGTTTTAACTTCTCCTTGGCCTTTGCAATGTGGCATTGATTGATGATTGGAGAAATCAAGCACACTTCCAATGGACATCGTTTCATCCTTGTGGCAATTGACTATTTCACCAAGTGGTAGAAGCCCTCGATGCATCTCGTTACCAAGAATGTTGTGGCTCGATTCACAAGCATAACCTTATCTCGTCAGATGGCACCCGAAAGGATTATCACGATAACGGCTCTAATCTCAACAACAAGATGATCAATGAACTCGCACGTTAATTAAGATCAAGCATCACAATTCTTCTCCATATCGGCCTAAGATGAATGGCGCAGTGGAAGCCGCCAACAAGAACATTAAGAAGATTATACGTAAGATGATTGTGACTTACAAAGATTGGCATGAGATGTTACCATTCTCTCTTCATGGTTATCCACCACCAAGACGAACATCCACGGGCAACCCCTTCTCTCTCGTGATACGTATAGAAGCCGCCTTACCCATCGAGGTTCGTATGCCTTCAACCAGTCCTCCTGAGGCGAGTTAGCGAGACGATTGGGTCCACTTGCCTTGACCAGATTAACTTGATTGATGAGAACGACTCGTCCATCCGCCACGGATGATTTATCGTAAACGAATGATCGTAGCATTTAACAAGAAGGTCAAGCACCCAGTCTATCAAGTCGGTGATCTAGTAGTCAAGCGCATCATTCTTCCACAAGGTGATCCTGTGGGCAAATGGACTCCCACCTATGAGGGACCATTTGTAGTCAAGAGTGTTTTCCCGGAGCTATGATACTTAGCACCATGGATGGTGAAGATTTCCACACCGTGAACGCAGTATAGTCAAAAAATACTACATAAAGAGACCCGCTAGGTCATTAACCTAGGCAAAAATAAGAGTATCCTGCCAAAAGGTTCGGCAAAAGTTAAGGATATATACAAAACATGTACACCCGCAAGTCGAAACCGAAAAGGCTTGGCAAAAAGGGTATCCCAGAGGTCAAAACCGAAAGTAGGCAAAAGTTAGGACTTAAGCTTACTATGTCTCTTCCATATCACCGCCTGCACTACTATCGATTCAAGATTCAAATGGTAAGATCACCTACTCACTATCGAGTTAAGGAGATGAGATAGTTGAAATATATGAGTACCAAGATAGTTGAAACTTAACGAGATTGTTTCCGATAGCTTTTACCTTCTTATGTACAAACTACTTGGCCATACGCCACCTTTCAAATAAACGCAAATTTTCTCTTACAATTTTATTGTTGTCGCTTGCAATAAGTCCAACGCTTGTTTTGAATGATTATATGCATTTGACAATAAGAATCTATTCGCAAACATGCGAAAATGAACATACAAAAGTACTTACATGTGCTCCGTGAATTGGGACGACGACGAAAGTCACCAAAGCATTCCCCACAGCATGATCCCACAAAGGTGTCACACACACACCATCCCCATCGGGGGATATGTTAATCCATAAGCAGTGATTCCACTCAATCGAGCAATGTTACATCAGTCTCCCAGCAGTAGCACCTCATCCCCAGTCAAGGTATTCATCCCCAGCGGACGTGTCTCAATCCTCCCTCTTCTCCCCGGCAGCAGTATCCCGACTCGAAACTTGGTCAGATAGTGCATCAGGGGAAACATACATTTTTTTCCCCAGCCAGAGATTACAACGGACTCCAGACTCTTCTAGCCCGGTCTCTCAGCGACCATCAAATGCTCTCCAGCAAGATCTACCCTCGGAATCCCCAACGGATCGCCTCCCAGATTCTCCTCAGCAGGATCTATGAGATCTCCAACAACGAGCCTCTCAAATCTCTACCTCCCTCAACAATATCTAGGCCCAAGACTTGGTCAGATAGTGCATCGGAGGAATCCAGGATATCTTCTCGCTCTTCAAAAGCGGGTTCTCACCTACTCAATTCCCCAAGTCGAAATCTTCAAACAGAGCATCCGCATCTTCTTCAAGATGGATATGTTTTGAAATATCACAACATTTATCATTCATACATTACTCATAAAGTCATAATTCAAGCATATATCATTCATATAATCATCATGCATCATACTTTGCATAAAACTAACGAATATTCTCATCAAAGTTCCTCTTGTTTTCTCCAAAACAAAACAATTCGACGCAAACAGTCCAGATTAAGCCCCGAATCGACGGAAAACTATCTCGAAGACCACCCTTGGTTGTCCTCCGACGACCGGTCCAGGATTAAGCCCCGAACCGACGGGAAAACTATCCGGAAGACCACCTCTGGTTATCCTCTGATAACAGGCAATGGATTAACACCCGATGCACAACAGGAAGCTATCCACATTCTTGCCAAACTACAGCCTCCTCGAGTAATCAAAGACGAAGATTTATTCGATTCCTTATTATCAACAAAGAACTACGTAGTCTAGCGCATTTATCTGGCTTGCTCGATGGCATCTTAAGCCCATCTCCGACTACTTGTCAATATTTCTTCACTTTAATGCCGCATATATGGTTAAAAATCAATGCACAATAACTTCATTCAAAGTGAACACGAAGTCTAAACGTACGACTCGGATGGCATCTTAAGCCCATCTCCTCTCCTTCCGTAAACATCTACAGAGTCTAACGACGACTCACTCCCCAAAGACGCCTTTTCGGATGGCATCTTAAGCCCATCTCACGCCTCTCCTATTAACAACCTCGAGTCTAGCACGACTCATTCCCAAAGAAGGCCTCCAACTTCTCCAAATGGCATCCAGTAAGCCCATTCCCGCATCATCAACCAACAATGAGTAAATTGTAGATTTGTTCAATCATCTTCTACCTCCCGGTCGCAAAGACAAGCATGTCAATCTAACCTCCAAAGACAAGAAGATTGAACAGGCACATACCCCAAAATTTTCCTCCATATTCAAAAGATCTCATACACCTATGCTCAAGGATTCCTCAAGAGTTGATCAAACTCTCCTAGACAATCAACCCAAACTAGGGTTTGGTATCTCTCAAGTCAAGATGAGTTTCCAACACCTCCAATGGCCTTCATGCCTCCTCATATGCTTCAGAGATTCTCCATGTCAAGTTTCAAGCCTCACAAGTCAAGTTTCCTCGTGCAATTGCTCGATGGTTGAAAATCTGTATTGACAAAAGTCAACCGTGGTCATACAACAAAACTTCCGATTTTGGTCAACATCCTCATTTTGAAGTTACATTCATCATTTGATCAAGGGTTGATCATGATTCATCAAGAAAACTCAAGATTTGCTCAAAAGTCAAACTTTCTAAATTAGGTTTCTAGGTGAAAAGTCAACAACTTTGATCGATCATAACTTTCTATACTTTCTAAATTTTTCCACCACCTCTTGTTTTGAAGGAAATTCAATTTCTACAACTTCATGTCTCACAAGAATGTCCAAAATGCTTCATTTGAGAGGTATAGCTCAAAACAGTCATTTTCAAAGTCAAGAAAAAGTCAACTTTTGTTTTGAAGATATATTGAGCATGGTAACTCCAATTGAGATGAGACCAAAGACATTGTTTAGAGGACTCTTAGAGCTTTCCAAAAGTCCAATAACACTCAAAATGTGGAAAATTGAGCAAGTTACACCATTCACAAGTTGGGCAAGGAAGGATGCACAAAGAGAGATACTTCAAAAATCAAATCTTTTGCAAATGGGCTACTTTTTCTTCATCCTAACTTGTTCTCATGCAATTAGGAATGTCCAAGCCCAATGCCACGAATTTTTGATTTATTTTTCTATTTAATTTGTAATTTATTTATTTAAATGCAAATTAAATCTTAAAATAAATTATAAAATCAAAATTAATTGAAGATTGATTTTTATTGCTTTCTTGTGATCCAATCAACCCATAAATGCAGCAATTTCAAATTAGATCAAATTTGGCAAGATTGATTGAAATTGACAAAATTTGAAAATTTGATTTCATGAGAATATCAAATTTGATTTCCATTGAATGTTGATCAATTCTTTCCAAGTTCAATCCCAAATTATCCAAAGATATATACTTGATGCATACCTATCAAGAAGGGACGAAAAATTGGCTCACGAACCCTAACCTAAAACAAACCCAAAACTTTGGCAAATTTTTCAAGAATCCAAAATTCAATTTTGTTTTCAAAGAAGCTTCAAGCCAATCTAACCATCCAATCCTCCTCGTGAGGTTCCCAAGAACTCAAACCACCCTTGCTCAAGCCGACGCTCGAATCGCAAAGAAGCTCACCGGTTTGGTAACTTTTCAAATTTCGATTTCATAATCTCATGCATTATTAATCGCTTATGTATTTGTTTGTGTTCGTGGTATCTATTAGATCATGTTTGATGCATTACATGAAAGTTTCCACGAGAAATCCAAGCATGCCATTGTTAGGTTTTTAGAGTCGTGAGTTTCAAACACGAGTTCCAGTGCCGTTGTGACGAAAGGATTGCACCATCGTGCTCGCAACGATCAAATTAGTCGATCCGGTTTTTGTTTCACGTTGAATGATGCATTTTGCGGTGTTTTAGGTCAAGGGCAACGAGAAGATAACCGGAGCCCTAGCTCCGCGTGACCCGTGTTGAAAGTCGACATCGCACGCTGGAAGTTTGGCTCGCTTCGATTCGCTTCACCGCATATACGGGGTCCACACGGTCGACTGGGTTTGAGTTCAAACTGACACGCTTACCTTCATATTGATTTGATTTTGAATTTCAAAACACCAAGTGTCATGTGGCTCAGTGGTTAAAGCGCTATCGGCGTGGATACCCTCAAAGGACATCGATCCTTCCCTGTGGTTTGGTTTTCTTTCAAACTTGCAAACTTTTCCATATTTTCTTATTTTTAATATTTTCCATTCATTTTAATTTCTTTTCTATATTTTATTTTGCATTAAAAATTACCAAATATATTATTCTTTTGCATTTACATTCTAAAATGTTTATTTAATTTTATAAATTTAAAAATATTTTTATGCATATTTATTTTATTTATTTTAGCATTTAAATCATTATAAATTGCATTTTAATTATTAAATTTTTCCAAAAATCCCAAAAATTATTTTAACTTATTTATCTTATTTCCAGATGTAGTATTTTCCCATTAAATTTGCATTTTTAACATTTCTCCGATTCATTCCATTTTCTTATTCTTTCAGTTGCATCGAGCGACTTTATCGTTTATTTTTTCCAATATGTAACGGATGGCTAGTTTAATTTAGACTTTTTCCATTTTAAATTATGTTCGCCCCAAAGCCATGTAACAGCTGAGTTTATCTTTCCATCTCCGCATATATAGTAACCAGGCAAGATAATAATGAACATAGCTCACGCCACATCAAGATAATCAAATCACACACCTTTCAGGTAACTCACGATGCCTCGATTTCAATGGTCATGTTTCAGAGCCGTTTTCCAAACATCAGTCTTCGACAAAGATCATAGCACGCCTTCCATCGGCATGACCCTCGACAGCTACTTAAAATGATGATAGTCCCTTTGAATGTGCTAGATTCCCGCAAGTTTATCATCCGATGTCCCTTCGAATGCCCGCACATCCATCTCAGAGCTACCTAATTAATGGGCGGGCTATCCTAAAGGAATGTAGAATAACAACGACCGAGGTATAAGTCTCCTAGTTGTCGCTTATCAATGTTTCACACCACACACTTTTCTAAAGTTCAAATTTTCAAACACTTTCCCATTTACACATCATTACAGTCAAGCGAAATGCCTTTTTTCAAAACATTTGTCAAACACACAGCAATTGTGTGATCTAGAGCACTAAGAGCCAGATAACCACGGATGGGGGTGCATACCCTTCATAACCATTTCCTCCTCGAATCTAGTTGTCTTTTTCTATTTTTACCTTCCTTAATTGATAATAAAAGTCGGTGGCGACTTTGCTATCCGCACATTTGATACAAAATCCTACAAAGTCGCCTCACCGTATCACGTAATCATGCGATCACTGGGAAAACCCTTAAAAGAGAGAATTGCCTTAGGATTTCTAGACAACCTTTATTGCTTTTGCTTTTTGTAGGATTTTTGTATCCAAATGTGCGGATAGCAAGAGTCGCCAATTTACTTTTATTTTTATCCAATTAAGGGAAGGTAAAGTAATGTAAAAGACCTTCGTTAGATTCTGAGTTCGGGAGAATGGTTATGAAAAGGAAGGTATTAGCACCCTTTCCATCCGTAGTTATCTACGGCTCTTAGTTGCTCTATATCACTTTTTAAAATTGCTTTCTGTGTTTGACAAAATGTTTTGAAAAGGCATTTCGCTTTGACTTTGTAATGACTCATGTAGGAGTGTATACAAAGTGTTCGGAAATGTTTCGCTTTTGAAAAGAAAGTTTGAACTTTGAAAAAGAGTGTGTGGTGAAAAGCATTTGATAGAGCAAGCAACTAAGAGACTTATTTACCCACCGTAATTGGTCGCTTTGTTATACTTCTACATTCCTTTAGAATAGCGCTAGCCATACCATTAGTTAGTAGGTAGCTCCATTCGCTGGATGTAAGCGGACATTCAAGGGACATCGGATGGTCATTGAAGGCAACTTGTAGGAAGTATCCTAGCACATTCAAGGGACTATCATCATTTTCGAGGCGACAATCGAGGGTCAAGATCATGTATTCGGAAGCGACATCGTGGGTCTTATGATCTTTGTATCGAAGGGACTATGATGATTTGTTTGGAAGGCAACGGTGCTAGAATACCTCTACGTTCGAGGGACATGACCATTTTGAATCGAAAGGCATCGAGAGAGAATTACCCTAAGGGGTGCGTGTGTGATAGAAATGTGTTGATTTCAGAATATGTTATCTTGAAGATTAGTGTGAGCTATGTCCAATTATTATCTTGCCATACACGCCTAGTTACTAGCAGTTGATAAGGGTGCGGAAAGTAAAATGCGGAATGTAAAGTGCGGAAAGGTAAATCCTACGCTATTACATGGCTTTGGGGCAGATACATAATTTAAACTTGCGGAAAATAAAAATCCTAAATTAAACTATTACATCCCATGAGCAATTACATTATTGGAAAAAAATAAAACGATAAAAGAAAAACGTCCGAATCGGTGCAACCTGTGAAAGAATAAGAAAATCGGAAAATGCAATATGAATTGAATAAGAGAAAAAATGTTAGAAAAATGCAAGTTTTGATATGGAAAAATTAATACATGCTGGAAATAAGATAAATAAGTTAAAATATTTTTTTGGGATTTTTTGGAAAAGATTTAATAATTAAAATGCAATTTATAATGATTTAAATGCAAAAATAAAAATAAAATAAATATGCATGCAAAAATTATATTTTTTAATTTATTAAATTAAATAAAGGTTTTTTATGAAAATAATGCAAAAGGAAAAAATGTTTTTGGTAATTTTTAATGCAGAATAAAAATCATGAAAGTTAATTAAAATAATGCAAAAAATATTGAAAATAATTAGAAATATGAAAATATGAAAAATAATGCAAGTTTGTGAAAAGAAGTAAAAACTGGCCCTGGACGGATTCGAACTCGTGACCCTGGCTTCAAACCTTGAAAACCAACGCTACCGACCGCCACGCCATGTGTGCATCCTGTTTGAAACCGGATCGAGTGAAACAAAGACAAGTGTCGCCCTCGCTCCCTCAACGCACGCCAAGCTTCATCGTCCCCGATTCAAATATTTGAAGCTAGGCCGCCATTGTCCGTCACTAAGGTCCCCGCAAATTCAAAAATCAAGCAAACGTAATATAAATGACATCTAAGACCATGGTTCGATTCAGACGCTGCCCGAGTTCAATGGTATAGGTCTTGAATTTTTTTCAGATAGAGAAACCCTAAATCGACACCAGAAACCCTAATCATGGCATAACACGATTCAGGCCATGGAAACTCAATTGGTTTGCCCAGAAAGCTTGCAAGCTTGATTCTAAACACAAACAAACAATCAAAACAAGTTAATAATGCATGAATATGAGAAATCGAAATTTGAAAATTCAAGAACAAACCAAACACGGATTGCTTGATTCTTGATGTTTTTTGGCAAAGTAAATATCTGGAATCACTCCCGGGGTATCAAGGAATGTGTTTGACACCTTAGAATTGATTGAAAACGGCTGGAATAAGGATTGCTATTTGCTTCAAGAACTCGATTTTTCAATTTGAGAATAGGGTTTCTGAGCCAATTTTTTCGTCTCTTCTTGATAGGTATGCATCATATATTTATACTGGATGGATTTGGAATGGTTTTTGGAAAGAATTGATCAACATTCAATGGAAATCAAATTTTGATATTCTCATGAAATCAAATTTTCAAATTTGTCCAATTTCAATCCAATCTTGCCAAATTTGATCCAATTTCGAAATTGCTGGCATTTGTGAGTTAATTGGACCTTAAGGAAAGAATAAAATCAATCTTTGCCATTAATTTCAATTTTATAATTTATTTTAAGATTTAATTTGCATTTAAATGAATAAATTACAAATTAAATAGAAAATAAATCAAAAATTCGTGGCTTTGGGCTTGACACTCCTAATTGCTTGAGGAACAAGTTAGGATGAAGAAAAGTAGGCCCATTTGCAAAAGATTTGATTTTTTGAAGTATCTCTTTGTGCATTCTTCCAAAATTGCCCAACTTGTAGATGGTGTAACTTGCTCAATTTTCCACATTTTGAGTGTTCTTGGACTTTTGGAAAGCTCTAAGAGGCCTCTAACCAATGTCTTTGGTCTCATCTCAATTGAGTTACCATGCTCAAAATATCTTCAAAACAAAAAGTTGACTTTTGTTGACTTTGAAAATGACCAGAATGTTTTGAGCTACACCTCTCAAATGAAGCATTTTTTGGACATTCTTGTGAGACATGAAGTTGTAGAGAATTGAATTTCCTTCAAAACAAGAGGTGGTGGAAAAATTTCTGAGAAAGTATGAGAAAGTTATGATCACCAAAGTTCATTGACTTTTCATCTAGAAACCCTAATTTAGAAAGTTTGACTTTGGGCAAATCTTGAGTTTTCTTGATGAATCATGATCAACCCTTGATCAAATGATGAATGTAACTTCAAAATGAGGATGTTGACCAAAAATCGAAGTTTTGACCGTATGTTGACCACAGTTGACTTTTTGTCCAATACACCCGATTTTCACTCATTTGAGCAATTGCCTGAGGAAACTTGACTTGTGAGGCTTGAAACTTGACATGGAGAATATTTGAAGCATATGAAGAGGTATGAAGGCCATTGGAGATGTTGGAAATCCATCTTGACTTGAGAGATACCAAACCCTAGTTTGGGTTGATTGTCTAGGAGAGAGTTTGTCTGATCAACTCTTGAGGAATCCTTGAGTATGGATGTATGAAATCTTTTGAGAAGATGGAGGGCAAATTTTGGGGTATGACACGTGTCACCAAGCAGGGTGGGAACGGGATTTCCAATCAGAAAGATCCTTATGGCGTTGATATCAACGAAATTTGGGACGTTTGGAAACAACACCAATCCATAGAGGAGTAAAGCTAAAATAGCTTCAAAGGCTACCATACTACCGGCTTCAGAGAATTTGAGAGCCTTCTCCATTAGGAACTTTGAAGTCAGTCCTAAGAGTTTTCCTCTGGTAGTTAGGTTTTTGTCTATCTCAGATTTCTTTAAGTGAGTCATTGTGGCAATGACTGGTGGCTTAGGAATGGCTTCCAAACCATTGAAAGGCACTTTGTCTGATACTGAGATATCTAGGATATGCGTTCCAAAGTAGGCATCAACCGATAATCGTGGAAAGTGAAACAACGATAGATCGGATCGTAGAACTAAACGAAAGTTTTGAGAAGTCCTCATCAACGTTGCTCGTAAGAGTTAAAAGAGTTCCATAGCTTTCAAACCGAGGGATCTTCTACCAAGGATGCTAACTCTTTCAATTTTCCTACGTCAGAATTCTAAAATCAGTATCTTTGGTGAATCTTCCTCCGACGCCCATCACTCTAACCTAAAATATTTTACAAAGAAAAATCTCTAAATTCTTTGAAATGGGAAAAGAAATGAAGTTTTTTTTTTGAATAAATGAATGCATGAATGCGGCAAACATGGTTAGTAGTTATACACACGGGCAAACGTTCGAAGTCACGAGCATGAAGCCAACGATAGGAATCAACGTGGTTAAGTTCTAAGGGCTTATTCATCTGTGAAACGGGTTCTACTGATAATACAGGCTCAACACTCCTCTTTGAAATATTATCGAATTTGTTGAATACTCGATGGTCCAATAATATTTTTAAAGAGAAACTCGCCTGATCGTAGTCTCGCATGACAATTACTCTAGGCTTACACCCGAATAACCTCTGCACTACATCCTAAGTGGCCAGGATGGGTTATGTGTTCTACAGTCCACTCAGCTACTCGAGTTCCCTTGAAAGTAAAATGTCTTTGCAAATACTTGCTAAACACAATACCCCCAAGACAATCTCCACTGAGAGGGAGATATTAACTTCGTAAGTATTAAAACTTCTCACGTATTAATACCTCCACCTAGATCTTAAAAATGTTTCTTAAATCCGGGTTAGGATTTCTTTCCATCAGATGAAATCGCGAAACACACAATCAAGAAAAACAGATATATGCATATTATGAAAGCTTATCCCCTTTCTTTTCTTTTTGAAAACAAAAAAAGCTTGGTGCTCTTGAGCAGAGTCACATTTTTTTGAAAATCAAAGTTTCAGCGTACTCCCCAACAGAGTCGCCATTTTTCCTATTCGCATTAAAAGGTGACGCGCTAGAGGATTCGAACGTGAATTCGGATTCTCTGACTCGAAACGATTTACTCTTTTGATTTGTTTATAAAGATGCCGCGAGCATCAAGCTTTATTATTTTCAACACAAGAAAGATGATTTAATGATTATGAAAAAGGGGAAAGTTGTAATACCCTCAATTGATATTGATATGCGTAACGACTAGCGCAAACTAGATGCAACGTATTGGGGAGATTCTGAGTAAGGCGGATTGTTATATAAAGGGACTAGATGGAGCACCCTAAATATATATAGTTATCTATAGCTTTATATATGAATATGTTTGATATGTTTGTGTGTTTTAATTGTTATTTCTATGATTGGGAAAGTTTCTCCTTTGGGATTTTAAGAGTGACAGATTATGTGGGATCCTAGTGTTTGTTATTATTGTGCTCGCAAAGATCTGTGGATCTTCTGCATACATATCCCCTAGTGGGAATCAGAGCATTTGTAGCTCAGATCTACAGGGATCTATAGTTTGTTTGGTCTGAGGGAGAAAGAAATTTGCTCGGCAAGGATGAGACCTTGCCTACGTATTCTCAAAAGGATGTTGAGAAAGTCGTAGCAATCGTAGTTCCCACTTATGCTAGTGGAAAGCAACGGATGTCAAGAAGAGATGACAAATGTCATCTTAATGAAAATGTATCTAATCTATTTCATCACATACATTTTTGAAAAGTTTGATCGATTAAAATCTTTCATCGTAAGTTATAGGTGTTTTGCTTGAGTGTACAAGCGTTACCACTTACATGTTTAAGAAAGATGTTTTGAAAAAGATGATTGAATCTTTTAACTGTAAGCATTAGGTGTTTTGCTTGAGTATACAAGTGTTACCACTTACATTTAAGAGATGTTTTTTAGTTTGAAAAGAGTTTTGAAAAGTTTTGAAAAGTTTTTGACTGTATGTGATGTGATAGATGAGATACTTCTTCCATAGAGATGATAGATGTCTAAATCTCGAGGAGAAATTGATTGGATTAAAGGGATGCTTTTAAGAAGCCTATGGGTCCTTGTATTGTAAGCCCAAGAGGAGGCATTCCGAGGGTCATCGAGGGTCCTTGTATGAAGCTCAAGAGGAAGCTATAGGGTATGGCTGGCTTTGTCTTAAAAGGGATTTCACCAAGAAACCATCCTTTTGGAATTAAGAGTAATTTCACCGGGAAATTTTACTCTCTAGGGATTTTGAAAGTGATTTCACCGGGAAACCATCCTTTCAGGGTTCTATCTTAGCGTGGGTGATTCTTTCTATTGGGAGCCCAATAGGAGGCTGTTAAGAGATTTCCTATCTCTTTCATTGTATGATGCCCAAGAGAAGGCTAAACTCAATAAGAAGTTCTTTTGAACGAAGTCCAAGAGGAGGCTGACTCAACAGGGGAGTGTTTTCTTATATGAAGCCTAAGCGGAGGCTGAACTCAGATGAATGAAATACCTTGTACAAAGCCCAAGAGGAGGCTAACTCTGTAGGGAGAGTTGTCTTGTATAAAGCCCAAGCGGAGGCTAAACTCAATTGGGGATGAGTTATCTTGTATAAAGCCCAAGCGGAGGCTAAACTCAGATGAATGATTTTTCTTATATGAAGCCCAAGAGGAGGCTACAACTGTGGGGAACCTATTGGTTAGACTAATTGTTATGTTATAATTAGACAGTTGTATAAACAAGTGTGTGTGTGTGATATGTATTCACAGGAGTTTATGAAGGAAATATAAACAATGCATGATGTTTATTTACAGAAGTTTATGAAGGAAATATAAACAAGTGTCTGTGAAACGAACGTTTAAAACGAGCGCAACTTGATTATTTACAAGTTTGAACTGTGTACAAGGAAGTGAATATGTACACGAACGAGTATTTATGTACGCATAAAGATGGATGTACATAGGAGGTTTGGGACTTACACCGTAGGAGGCCCATTGGTTTGAAAGCGCCACGGGAATAATGCTCCTTTCAATACCAATGGTATTCAGTATATGTACGTATCTAAATGTAAACGATTGATCAAAGTTCATTCAGAAAAGTATCCGATTAAGTACGTATAAAAGTTTGTATGAAAATAAATTGATATGTACAAGGAAAAATATGTATGTACATAAAAGAATGTTTTGTTGGAGTATACACAAGTGAAGTGAAAACAAACGATCAAGTTTGTCCGATTGAGTATAAAAAGTATCAGATTATGTATGATAAAATTTGTATGTATTTGAAGAAAGTTTGATATGTACAAAGAAATATTATGTACATAAAAGAATGTTATGGGACTTACACCGTGAAGGAGACCCATTGGTTTGAAAGCAGTTTCACAGGGAATAATGCTCCTTTCAATACCAATGGAATTGTATAAAAAGCGACATGAAAACAAATGCATTTATTTGCTTTAATATTGATTGAATATGTAAAAAGAAATAATTATGTACATAAAAGGATTGGGACTTACACCGTGAGAGAGGCCCATGATCGATTGAGAAATTCGAGAAAAAACGAATTCGGTTTTATCGTTTAAATCGGATCGATCATGTTAAAAAGATGCAAGTTTGATGAAATGTTTTGAAAAATGATTTTGGAAGTATTTTGAAATGTGAAGTTCATTTATGAGAAGTTTTGAAAAGAATCGGAAGTCGAAAACTTGAAAAATTCACCTTTAAAATGTTTTGAAAAGTGCTTTAACGCTTTCGGCTTGATTAAAATATAATCAGATGAAAGTTTTTTCTGAAAATTTTTGCACTATCATAAAATAGATGTATTTATTGACAAGTGTACAAAAAATCACCTCAAAATAAGGAGTTTTGATTGGTTAAAAAAATTGTGAAGTTTTGTAAAAAACATGAAAAATATGGAAAAGAATGGTCTTGAGAGGATTGAACCCATGACCATGGGTGGCTACGTGGCGTAAAACCTTAAGGGCGAGCTAGCTACCACTGGACAAACGCTTTAGTGTTAGTGGATCCGACCACGTGTTAATAAAAGATTGAAAGTTTAAAATTAAACTCAAGAACACGCGCAGTTGTTCTTCGCCTTGTTGATCTTCGCTTCAATCCAAGCTAAACCTCGCTTCTCAATGAAATTTGATGAAACAAAATGAAAATTGCTCGGTTTTTCATCACGAACACGAATATGACTGTTAATTGCATTTATTTTTAGCCTAGCATGTTTGGATTTCTGGGAACCACGAAGAACCCTAGAACTGAATTTTTCAAATTACATGATGTGTAGTTAATGATTCTTTGATTTTTTTGAGGGTTTATGATCGTGATGAGTGCATAAAGAGATCGGCCAAGAGTTTTTGCATTTAAATTCAAAGAATATTGATATCCCAGTTCGTGTTCATACCGATCAAGAAGGTGCAAACATGTTTCCAGAACTTGTTTCTTGATTGCTACAGCATCATCGGTCCATATGGAAGCTAAATGAATGGTCTGCTTGCTTCGAGCTTGCCTGGATTATGCTACACAAGTCAACCTGCACAAACTCAAAATGACACTTCGATTTATGGATTAGAGTTGTTACAGTTTGCTGTGATTGATCTGGACCATGTCTATGAGGTTCATAGATGATGTTTGAATCATTAGAACACCAATTGCTTAAGCCAAACCGAAAATTCGATGGTTATGGCGCTTGTACAAGTTTGAAAGCATGGCATGTGATTTCTGATTTTTACTTGTTCTTGTTATGATTTTAAGTTCTAAACAAGTTTGATATTGATCATGAAGCATGTTTGACACCAAAGTTCATCATGGTTTTAACTGAATTTTAAAATTGCAAGTTTGCTCACTTTTGCACTATGTTGCTTGATTTTGAAGAAAGAAGTGAGAAAGCATAACTTTGCAATGCTTGGTGTGGTTTTAACTTGAAATTATGATCTATTTATAGGCCAAAGGTTCTGAAATTTTAGGCAAGAGTACATGGCAATTGGAAAATCAAAGATGCCTTAAGGGTAAGAATGACTTTTCAAAAGAAAAGGAAGTTTCTCTTTACCATGTGTGAAAAATCTTCAATTTGATTCTATCCCATCTCAATTATATCTAGCTGATATTTATCAGCTCAATGATCAAGTTGGCAAGCTTGTATTGCTTCTAGATGAAGAAAACTCAAAATGACCTATAATTGATGTTTTGAACTTTGAAAAATCAAGTTCATGGAGCCTTATGTTTCAATTTCAAAAGTATAGCTAGACTCCATGGATTTGTGAGTTCTTGGATATTTTGGAAATCTTGTTTCACAAGCTACAACTTTCATGTTTTGAGTTTTTTCCAATTCACAATGGAACTAGGTGAAAAAATGGCATGAAGTTTGGAAAAAATAAGAAATTTCAACACTTAGAAATTTTTCTAAGTATAGAAACTTTGACTTTTGTTGACTTTTCCAAATTCTTTGATTTTTATGATCATGATGGATCATTTAAAGTATTTTGATGATGGAAAAGTTTTGTTTTGAAAATTTTGACCAAAAGTCAAAGTTTGACTTTTCTGTGTAGATGAAAATTCATCAGATGTTTCAGAAATGGACTGATGAAGTCTGTGAACTTTTGTGATGTTTTGAATCCAGAAATTAGGTCAATATGTTGTATCTAAGATATAATGACCAATTTATATCCAAAAAAGTCATTTCCTGCTCAAAAAGTCAGAGATTACTCATGCTCGATCAAAACCCTAATTGGTCGATCCTTGATTGATCAGTGAGAAAATTTGGATATCTGATGATCAGAGGCTGATGATTTGATCAAGATAGATCAAATGAGGTGAGAAAAACTCAAACCCTAATTTGTTGCCTCTTGAATCAGATGAAAATCTGATGAAACCCTAATTTTGACCTGTGAATGCTACACCCGATTAATGCTGTCCGAGCTGTTAGTTATGCAATAATGTAAACGTAAGGTGGTATATTAGGTCAAAAATTGGGGTATGACACACAGGATTATGAGTGAGGAAAATCTTTGTGGCGTTCACGTCTATGAATTGATCTGGATTAGGAAATATAACCAACCCATATATTAGCAAAGCCAAAACGTCTTCGAAAGCATGGAACCTCATAGACTTTAGAAATTCTCGAGCTTTCCTTATCAGAAAATTAGCAAGCAAGCCTTTAACTCCACTTCTAGTCTCCCAATTGTCTTTAATGTCTGACCGCTTTAGATGTAACACTGATGCGATGTCTTCAAACCTCAGAAATTTTTCTGAACCGTTGAATGGTATTTGATCAAGAATGTATCCTAACTAGCTTAGAGAACTCTTCCAATGTAGGTACCAACTGAAAATCTGGGAAAGTAAGGCAGTGATGTTTCAGATCAAAGAATTAGAATACAATGCTCATCATATCTTCTTCAAAACCTGAGGTAACCAAGTCGAGTAGATAACCATGTCTTTTAATGAACTGAGAGTGGTCAGGAATTTCTGAGATGAACTTCTTGAATTGAAAAGGTATACCCACAAAGTTGATTCGGCTAGTCTTCTTGGAAGCCATAATCCTACAACACAGAGCAAAGATAAATCCCTAGGTCCTTGAAATGGTTAGAAATGATATAATGTTATGATTTCATGATGTCATGTTTAAATAGCACAGACAAGCAATTCACACAATAACCCTAGGTTTAAGGCTTGCATGAGGTATAGGTGTTTATCCTATCGGAGTTTGAGTGGGTTCAACCTATCCTATAATGGTAACCGGGTTCTAGGAATCTCATATCATCGATATTTCTTGTGACACCCCGATTTAATTCAGAAATTAAATAAATAGGAATTTAATTATTTAATTAATTAAAGGCTTGAATTAATTATATTTTTGGAATTTATGGGATTAATTGAAGAAAAGAAGAGATGGAGGTGTGAGGTGTAATTAGGGGTGTGAGGAGTAAATTACACTACACTTACTAATTATCATTTGTTTTATTTTATTGGAATAAATAAAGGATTATTAGAAGGAATATAAAAAGGAAAAGAAAAGAAAATAGGTCTTTTTGGAGAAAAGCTATTATACGTAGAGTTGGAGAAGAGAAGAGAAGAGAGGAAAGCCGACGCCGAGAGAAATCGAAGATCATCGCGAGGTAAGGGGGTGATTTCGTTTGGTTAATATGCCTTATGGGTTTTGGGAATCATAGGGATAATTGGGTATGTTAGATAATTTGAATTGTGATGATTATGAGTTATAGGAAATAAACCCTATTTGTGTTTGGGATTAGAAACCATAAGTATGTCGTAATTGATGAGAGTGAATAAATCATGTTGATTGATGTTAAAATGGTGTGAAATGACGATAAAATGATGTTCCTAATGTGCCAAATCGTATTAGTAAGTTTGGGAATGAGTAAGAATGGAAAATGTCACAAAAGTAGTAAAATTGTCGTCAAGTCGTGGGAACCGTCCTCGTGGGAGGAACCGAGTTCAGTTAAATTGCGTAAACCGGGGAAATAGATTCAGAACCGTTCCTGATATGACGGAACCGTTCCCCATTCAAAATCAGGGGCGGAGTATTTTCAACTTTCAGAACGGTTCCTCCGGTAGGAACCGGTTCCATGTGTATTTTTCCAATTTTTCTAAAACTTCAAAATTCATATTTTCTAAACCAGAATCTGATTCGAAAGTGCGTGTTATTTAAATTTAAAATACTACCTTTCAAAAATGGAAAATATTATTTTGCTAAAATTATTTTAAAAGAGTCGAGCTCCCGATTTTTGAAAAGAGTGATTAAGTTAAGGATAGTGGGGAACTGTCACAATTGGTCTAAGTTACCGGATGAAATATTAATGATTACTATGTTGTATCTTGATATTCGTTATGATTGAATGCGATACATCGGTGATTGGCAGTAAGTGAATCTTGTTGAGATCGTAATCTATGAATTGGTTTAGATTGTTTGACAAGTTGAATGGAGATTGACGTTCATGTGATGTTTCTTTCCCTTGTGATTTATTCATGATTGTATTGATATCATGTGTTGTTGTCGATGTTGTTTATTCATGATTGTATTGATATCATGTGTTGTTGTCGATGTTGTTTATTCATGATTGTATTGATATCATGTGGTTGTTATTGTGTATACCGTGATAGTCTTACCGATCGAGGAGTAAGCGTCGACACATTTATGCTTTGTGATAAGTAGTTCATGATTATGTTGTTATCATGCGATATATGTTGATATTGGCAATTATGTGGAATTATGTTGTTATCATATTCCGTTGAATTAATGTTGCATGCTTTTATGATGCATGCATGAGCATTTGTTAAATTGGTTCATTCCCATTGTGCGGAGGTGAACTGGCAGAGCCAATAGACTTACCGGTGCGAGGTAGTGAGGCTAGATTCTTGACCCGGTGGTTATGGGCGAATCATGGATTGGATTCTTGACTCAGTGTTCTGGGCGAATCATGGATTTACACTGTCTATCCACATGTAAACGGAGCGGTGTGTGTGAACTCGATTCACGTTTTGGTACCACATGCATAGAGTCTGCATTGCATATGGGATTGTAACATGCTAGGATGGATTCCAGTGTTGCAATTTCCATTGTTGATTATATACATGTTCATTGTGTGAACTGCCTTGTGCATTGATTATGACTTGTGTTTGGTTAATGAATTAACATATCTGTTTATTCTGTTGTATTCTAGAAACGATAATGCATGTTATATTGAATTGAATCTCACCCTTACTCAACAATTTCGATCCGGCGATTAGCTGCATTGGAGTCGGTGAGGATAGCTCTAGCATTGAGTTAGTTGATTTAGTCCGCGTGTCAGTGTCGTGCTCTGGTAGATGTAACACTGGGGAAAACGATTGTTTGGAATCCTTTAATGGATATTTTAATAATTTTGGAATTATGTTGATTGATTATCCTGGAATAACTGTTGAGTAAAGTATTCGGGATTTAATTATGTTTCATTTCCGCTGTTAAACATAATTTTGAGTATGATTTAATGGATGAGTATTCTTCAGTGAAGCATGACGCTGTTTTGGTTAAAACTTTATGATTTAAATTGTGACGCCTTCTTGGTTGTGATTAAAATACTCTGATTATTATGTATAAAACGCGGGTAAATAGAAGGGGGTGTTACATTTCTCGCATGCTTTATTTCAATATAACTACCAAATGGTCGACCGAGACATCCCGAAAGTCGAATCTCAATGAGCGTAGCATCAAGTATCAACCAACCTCAGTCTGCACTGAAGCCAGCTATCTCACTACCTTCTAATGGCCAAGATGGGTGATAAGTGCCAAAATGTAGTTATTTTGTATATACATTTTGTGGCACTTTTCCGTTCTTTCGTTGATATTCTTCGAATAAATCCCCCGCTTTTAGTATAAATGTGTACATAATAGAATAATTGAGTTTTTGTGTAAATATTATATCATTTGATAGTTTTTCATCTATTTTATAGATATTCATTCATAATTGGAGCATTGAGTAATAAAGTGTCGAAGACACGGCTTCAAATGCGCGATTTGGGCATCTCATCAATGAATAAGGCTCAAATCAAAGAATAAAAAATCATCATTTTGATTTATATTTATCCATTTTTAGATAGATCATTGAATAAGCTTTCCAACGCTTCAAACCGGGCGCAATTCCGAGTTACGGTTCTCAAGATATGGCAAAACAAAATGTCGAATATAATGATCGCTTAGCGAATACGCGCTTTAGCGCGCGACATCGTAATTTTTAAAAGGGGCTAAAAACACATTTTTAGGTTATGGGTTGGGTATTTTTGAGTCCCAACACCATCACCTTCATATTTTTGATAGATTTGCTTGGAAAACAACATTGGAGCTTGCATTTTGATGATCCGGAGTCGAATCCCTCGTCGATTGGTGTTGACAAACCAAGAAATGTTTGGTTCTCTTCTTCTTCTTTGTAATCTCTTTTGTTGGGTTTTGTATGTATATCTACTCTAACTCATGTATATTTGTCGCCCTTGGCGTTGTATAAAGTTTGCTTTACGAATTTGTGTCGGTGATTATCTTGAGTTTTTACTTTATGTTAGGGATTTGAGCTTTGCTAGGGATAGATTGTTTAGATTCTTACCTAGGATGATTATATGTTAGTTTATGAATGCTAGGAATGGGTTTAGATATAACATTCACTATAGAGTATCCGAACTTAATGCCTCTGCGTCGGTGAAGTATGCCAGAATGGGTATGGAGGTGACGCATTGACTTTTTGTTGTCGAGGTATGCGTGGATGGATATTGAGATGATTTAGGAGGATTCTCAATTTGGATTAGAAATAGCTTAGATTGTGAGAGGTATGTGATGACACGGACGAGTATCATAGGTCGAGTATGACATGGGTGGTAGATTTAAGTCTGTGATGGGTAGTTTACATTCTGCTCCCATGTCGCCTATCCTTTATACTTTTGTTCATTTACTTTTTGTATTTTATTTTCATTTCTTTTAATCTCAAACTCATTAACGGTAGAATTGTCGAACGACGAATCAATAACCAATCTTTGTGGACACGATACGATATAACCTAACCGGTATATATCACCCGGTAAAAATAATACCAACTCTTTGCTTGCCGCTATACCGTAGCAACAAAATGGCGTCGTTGCCGGGGATTGGTTTTATTGTTTCTGTATTGCGATAACTCCGTTGTTTTTGAGTTTTGTAATTATTGTATATGTTGTATAGACTTTGTATATGAACTTGTATATTATTACTTGTACATGTTATGTGTTTACTTTCCATACTTGTACATATGTGTGTTTTTCCTTGTTTTCATGTGATGTTGTGAATTGTCTCGTACTCGTAACGTTTGTTGTGTGGTTGTTAGGACACTTTCTTTAGGTTTGCGCAGTGTGGCAATACCATGGCATGACGAGAGGATGTTACTAGTGCTCGCACAATAAAGGCGTCGAGCTTACGACGTAAAACAAGCATGTTTGTTTATGTTGTTTATGTGTGTGGTGACTTGTGTTTTAACAAGTTGAAATAGGACTTGCTCTTAATTTCAAACTTTCACTTTTCAACTTGTTAATTCGTTTTCACCAAGTTTATGTATTGTTATTTGCTTTAGTTTTGTTATGTCAATTTGTTATTTTCCACAAGTTTGTAGTGTTTTAGCTTGTGGAAGTGTGTATGTATTGTAAATATTGTTTAGATGTATAAATGAGATTGTATAGGTGTGTAAGTGGAGCTTGCATAGTAGTTGCACCTGCTATCATTTTTTCTCAGAATCGTGTAGCACGCTTAGCTGCTTCATCGGCGCTTAGCGCTCGCTATGCAAGGCCGTTGAATTTTTAAAAAATTTCACTTGGTTTTCCTTTTTCCCACTTTCACCAAGGCTTTTGTATTGAATAAAATTAGTATTGTTTTTCTAATTTTTTGTTGTTGTTTGACTCAAATTTTGGTTCGGTAACTTGAACACTTTTGAGGTGATTTTCCGAGTTTGATCGCTTCAACTCATGGATGTATGGTAATGATAGTTTCAAAGTTGTTACATGTCGTACTGCTTATCGCTTTCTATAGCATAACATGTTTAGGAAATTTATCATTTGTATAATTACCATGCTATTCATTCTTTTGCATTACTTGCTCATGAATTGAATCACTTTAGTCCCCTTTTTACCCATAAATGTGAGGAAGCTTTCCATTGTTTACATATGAGAGTCCACATTCTTGTTTTAACTGGATTTCAATATGCTTAATCTTTTGTTTTGTGTTGATTGTATGATTGCAAGAAAATGATCAAGGCAATTTGTTGATTTTGAGCATAACTACCTTGGCCAAATATTCAATTCACCTTGTGAGTGTGTGAACCTTTGTTAACCCCTTTGAACTTTTATCAATATCCATGTTTATTTGAACTTGATGCTTGTCTATGAGTGTCAATTCACCTTTTTGTATGGATGTTGATTTCTTTGTTTCTTGAACCTCAACTCGTTGTTGTATGAATTTTACTTTGCCTTAGAAAGTAGGGAGTATTCACACATTAGTGTTGGTTGAATTCAAGTTGGGGAGAGAAATGTTTATATACTTATATTGTGGTTGGTATGAGGTTAAGGTTAAATGAAAAGAAAAAAAAAAAAAAGTGAAAAAGAAAGATTAGAAAAAGAAAGAAAAAAAAAAGAGAAAAGTTTTGAAAAGGAAAAACAAAAAAGAGTAGGAATAATGTTATGTTAATAAGTGAGGTTTGGTTGGTGTGAAATTTGTGATGAAGAATAAGTTTGATTGAAATTATATTGTTTGGAACTTTGTGAGTTGATCACTCCCTTAGGTTTAGGCAAGTTTTTGTTTCGATTAGCTTTAGGACTTATCACTTGTTTGCTAAACAAGCCACATTACAGCCTTGAAAAGCCCTTGTGATTCTTGCATTTGTATTTTCAATACATTTTTGGATGAATGCATAATTTAGTCTTTTGTTTGCAAGATTGTGGAGGAGTGTTTTTTATCCCTCACCTTTGTGTGTTCTTCATCTACCGATGAATTTTTGCTAGGTGTGATTCATGATTGAGCTTGTTTTGTTTTAGAATGTTTTGCATGATTTTTGTACTTAGGATTTGTTTCATTTATATGTTATTGTTGTAGTATAGTGATAAGTTTGTATTTGTCGTGTACATTTTTCGTTTGAACCATACATTTGTTTTCCGTTTTAAAAACTTGTTGATTCGTGATTCTTTGATTATCATCTTTTGTTTCTTTAGGTTTACTTGACTTTGTTTGAGGACAAACAATGTGTCAAGTTGGGGAGAGTTGATAAGTGCCAAAATGTAGTTATTTTGTATATACATTTTGTGGCACTTTTCCGTTCTTTTGTTGATATTCTTCGAATAAATCCCCCGCTTTTAGTATAAATGTGTACATAATAGAATAATTGAGTTTTTGTGTAAATATTGTATCATTTGATATTTTTTCATCTCTTTTATAGATATTCATTCATAATTGGAGCATTGAGTAATAAAGTGTCGAAGACACGGCTTCAAATGCGCGATTTGGGCATCTCATCAATGAATAAGGCTCAAATCAAAGAATAAAAAATCATCATTTTGATTGATATTTATCCATGGTTAGATAGAGCATTGAATAAACTTTCCAACGCTTCAAACCGGGCGCAATTCCGAGTTACGGTTCTCAAGATATGGCAAAACAAAATGTCGAACATAATGCATCGCACTTAGCGAATACCGCGCTTAGCGCCCGACAGTAATTCTTTAAAAGGGGCTAAAACACATTTTTAGGTTATGGGTTGGGTATTTTGAGTCCCAACACCATCACCTTCATATTTTTGATAGATTTGCTTGGAAAACAACATTGAGCTATGCTTTGATGATCCGAGTCGAATCCTCGTTGATTGGTGTTGACAAACCAAGAAATGTTTGGTTCCTCTTATTTCTCTTTGTAATCTCTTTTGTTGGGTTTTGTATGTATATCTACTCTAACTCATGTATATTTGTCGCCTTGGCGTTGTATAAAGTTTGCTTTTTAATTTGTGTCTGATTATCTTGAGTTTTTACTTTATGTTAAGGATTTGAGCTTTGCTAGGATAGATTGCTTAGATTCTTACCTAGGATGATTATATGTTAGTTTATGAATGCTAGGAATGGGTTTAGATATAACATTCACTATAGAGTATCCGAACTTAATGTCTCTCGGTGAAGTATGCCAGAATGGGTATGGAGGTGACGCATTGACTTTTTGTTGTCGAGGTATGCCAGGGATGGATATTGAGATGATTTAGGAGGATTATCAATTTGGGTTAGAAATAGCTTAGATTGTGAGAGGTATGTGATGACACGGACGAGTATCGTAGGCCGAGTATGACATGGGTGGTAGATTTAAGTCCGTGACGGTAGTTTACATTCGCTCCGACATGTCGCTATCCTTTATAATTTTTGTTCATTTACTTTTTGTCTTTTATTTTCATTTCTTTTAATCTCAAACTCATTAACGGTAGAATTGTCGAACGACTAATCAATAACCAATCTCGTGGACACGATACGATATAACCTAACCGTATATATCACCCGTAAAAATAATACTAACTTTACTTGCCGCTATACCGCAGAACAATGGGTCAATTAGGGTTCTAAAGTTGAGTTAGTGCTTATGACACCACAAGATACGCCAAATACTTCCTCAACGAACATGAGGAGCATCAGACATCCAAAGTGTCACACTAACCGTAGTCATCATTTTAACTATTTCGGTCTATGTCGGACAATTGCGATGATCTATTAATACTTACCTAAGGAAACTCGATCCGTGTAGGATCCCCACAAATATAATACCCCAAGCATCCCTTAAAATAAAGCATACAAAGAAAACAAAGCGATAAAAGTGATCTTATAGCCCTAAGGTAGCTCTCTTTAGGTAGTATCCCCAAAGAGTCACCTCAGAACACGGTGGGAGAACTAACTTGTTTGTTTTATGCTTCATCGCAAATGTTATGGATAGCAAGAGTCGCCACGACTTTTCTTTTATCCAATAAAGGGAAGGTGAAAAGAACATGAAAAGACCTTCGTTAGATTCTCGAGTACGGCTCTTAGTTTCTTAGCTCACTTTTGAAAAATTCTTTCTATGTTTGTGTAGTTTGAAAAGTATTTTTAAAGACACTTCACATTGTCTTTGTAATGATTCTTGTTGGAATGTATAAGAAGTGTTCGGAAATGTTTGTTTGGAAAATGTTAAACTTTGTAATGATTCTCGCTGGAATGTATACAAAGTGTTTGAAAAGTTTTTGAAAAGTGTGAGGTGTAAAAGTATTTTTGATTGAGCAACCAATAGAGTCGATTACCTACTCAAATGGTCGTTTCTTGTTATTTTCCTTCTCCTTTAGAATAAGGCTATCCATACTATTAGTTGGTAGGTAACTTTATCGGTTGGCTGTGAAGGAACAATCAAAGGGTCATCATATGGTCATTGAAGGAAACATGTAAGGATACCTTAGCAATTCAAATCCTAGTGGACTCCATTTATACAATAACTCTGCATGTTGGACTCCATTTATATTCTCGTGATCTCGAAATCCTAGTGTTCTCCTTTCTTCATTTTTCTTGGATGAGTTTCTCTGGTGGTGGATCTCCGTCAAACATTTGTTTCATGTGGATCTCATCAATGAGAAATAATTGATGAGGTGCAAGATCATAGAATTCGACAGAGTTCTTCAGCACGATGCAATAGGTAATTATTTCTATCTTACGGTGGTTTTTATAGAGAAATGGTTTTGGATTATAAATGATATGTTAGTGGAATTTCACGGGAATTAGAGGTCAATTCCTGCATTTACTCCATTGTTTTAAATAAGAACCAGAATTAGTGTTGATTGTTGATGTATGACCCTGGAAGCGATGGTGTTGATATTTGGTCAATGGTGCAGAATGGACCTGCAAGGTTAGCACTCCAACACCCAAGTCAGTTATAGGACCCAATATGAGTGTAGTAATAAAATGGAGATAAAAAATTATACCTTGAATATTACGTGTGTTGACAATATATGTAGTGCAATAATTCCAAAGGGCAATTATACATTCTTCGAGCATCGTGTAATTTGGGATAAAACACCAGTTTATTGTCGCTCTATATGATGAAAAGATTATGAGGAAAAGCAAGGTCCACAAGTATGACACTAACATTAGCAAATAAGTTATCCATAGTTCTCCATGTGATGGTGGAGGATGTATTAGTGAAAGTTAAAACATTCATATATCATGTTGATTTTGTGTCATTCTTGTGTACTCCCGTGAAAATGTTGACCTAGAAACGGAGGAGCTTATACTCAAATTCTAGAAAGAAAATATGATAATTAATGTGTATGATGTCTTGCAACTTTGGTAGGAAAATCAAAATAGGGGTAATGAGAAGTGCAACACATACACAAAGTTAAAGAATAATTGTTTCCCCTGCCAAGAAAAAGGTGATACATAAGCAAGTTGAAGACCTTTATCCTCTTATTGAAGAAAAAACTCGATAGTATAACTCGTAGAGGATAGATAAGAGGAGTATAAAGTTAAAATTGGAAAGTTTTGGTTCTCAAGGACAAAAAAACAAAATTTTATTGGACTCACAGTTTATTATATTCAAATCCACAAACAAAGTTGCGATCTCAATACATCCTTGATTCAAAGAATAGAAAACCCAAACCGAAGTGGATTCAAATCTAATAAATCATTTTCAATTATGAGTGGAAATTTATCATCCAAACCTTATCCATTCTCCCAAGCCCTTCGCGAATTTTCCAAAATGGTCCCTGTTTTTGGAAATGCATCTTCGGACGCACCAAATTCCATTTTTTCACAATAAAATTTAGAGATGAACAAATGAAGTTATTTTAAGGGTGTGTTCAGAGATGAATCTCCGAATACACATTTTTTATTCAAGAAACTAGTTTGGAGATGCACTTATGAACTAGGCGACCATATGTAAAGGTCGCACCAGACCTTCCCTATTCTCATTCTTCATTTTTCAGAAAAACAGAAATTTCTCTCAACCTCTCAACCCATTTCCGGTACACACTCAAGATCAATATTTGAAGCTACATTCATGTGTTTCTTACCATTCTCAACTTCATATACCTAATACATTCAACATCAGAGCACTCTACGCTCTCACCAACAAATCTAAGAGTAAGTTTCTTATTTAGCTTATTTTGACTTTTGATTAATGTATTAGCTCAAATGTATTAGTTTTAATGCATCATATAGCTCAAATAGGTTTGTGTACAAGTTTGGAGACTCTGTTTATATGGCTTGGATGAGTTTGTTTGGGTTTGATGAGATAGGGTAGTTGCGTAAATTGTTCGCCATTGAAGCCAAAGTTTTTTCTGATATGCATATCCGAATTGTTCTAAGAATGGTGTTCGGAGATGCATATCCGAACTCTTTCCTTCCGCATAATTTGTTATATTTTTTCATGATATGGCTGAAAACCAAGGAAGGATGCGACTGGCAACCCACCATAACTATCTCTACTGTCAGAAGAGGTCTAGTTAGCAAAGGTGCAGAGTCGCCTCTTCTACCTCACGATAGGGAGGCGTCGGCCTCTAGGAGTCAACTTTTATGTGGGTCGGGATCTCAGAGTCATGCAAGCCATGATGAGGATGCCCCAATTTTACCCCATGTACCAGTTGCACCATATGTCCTAGTTGCTGAGGATGCCCCCCTTGCATACTCGTTTTCAAGATGGCCCACAAACACATCTTTACTCATATACTTTAGAGTGCATGTGGCTCCGCATGTTTGGGAAGGAGAAGTATATTTCCGAACTTCCTCTACTTTTTATTTTGTATCCAAATTCACCTTAATTGGTCATGTTATATTTTATTTTTAATAAGAGCGTGATTGTCTCAAATGTGTGAATTATGCAAGATTCACAGTCTTTATCAGCCCAAGGTAGCCTAGTTCCAAAATGGACTCTAGAAGTAGATGGAATGATTATATTTTGTTGTACCGTGTGTATATCGATTGAACTCATCATGATGACTTAAAATGGAGGTCATACGGTGCTCGCCGGGACAAAGTTTCATTCGACCCCCATTTCCTTATACTCTGGATAGTTGGCATGTGGAACCAACATTATGTGTAGGTATTTTTCAGAGAGGTGCATGTGGCAGTTTGGGTACATCCAGATTATTTTGAGGTCCCCCTTATACATTTCTCCCATCACTATTATCCGCAGACACCTGGATGACATTCTGCAGATTTTGAGAGTCGGCTAGTACCAGAGGAGTATCAGAGTCAGGAAGTCACATATGAGTGGTCTTATGTACAGGGTTACATGACATGGTTCTATAGGGTGCCACACCTTTACATGACACAGGGCACTCTTAGTTGTCAACATAGGCAAGCTCGTGAGGAGGTCTTGGAGAATGAGTAGGCCATGGACGACCATGTTGTTGATGTGTTGTTGCGCTATCAGACCATTATGGGGCTTGCACGTGTGGGCATCGAGTCTGGAGTGTTTGCTAGAGGTGAATATGAAGCAGTATCCCTAGCACAGTCCATTATTTCCAAGGCGCTGAGTGTCGTGGCTTATAGTAGGCAGAGGAGGAATCGGGTGTTATGATTAGGCATACACAATAGAGTATGTATTTGATTGTATTTTGTTTAATTTTAATCAACCTTGAGAACAATTGTTGTACTAATATATTTGATTTCTATAATATTTGGTTTTCTTAAAGCTTTATGTGGTTTTATAATATTTGTTTTTATTAATCATTGAAATAAATAACGGCAATTTTAATCGAATTAAAATTAGTTTAGATTGAAAACAGCACAATGGTTCAACAGTCGGTATTTGAGGCGGTGGTTCGTGAGAAGATAGTTGAGGAGCATGTGGTTCAAGAGTCGGTAGTTGAGGTTATTGTTGAGCGAGTTAACATGGTGTCCCACCGCTGATACATGTATCACGACTCGTGCATCTACAGAGCCATCAGTACACTGATGGAGGTTTCCCTGGAGGACCTTCGGACAGGTCCGTGCTGACAGGATACGTGGACCATGTCGCTTATAAGATATGGCAGGGGCGATGTATGTTATCTTAGTTTCGTTTAAATGCTTAATTTTTATTTTTATTACGAGATTTGATGTATACTAATTTGCTTAAATTGTATTATTTTGTTACAGGAGCGTCCAGTGTTGAAGGTCACTTCTCATGATTCAAAGTTGAAGAACTTCCCCGAGAGTCTCATGCTTGAGTAGGTGAGGAGGATAGTTGAGAATTTCCGTCTTCTTGACTTTGCTGGATGCTCCTTGACTATGTTGGACGCCTCCTTGTTATCAACTTTTATTGAGAGGTGGCACCCAGAGACATCATTATTCCATCTTCTATTTGGGGAGATGACGGTGACTTTAGATGATGTGGATGCCCTCTTTCATATTTCGATTGCTGGTACATTTTTTACACCGGTACATAAGGACCAGGCGACGGTGGTGCGCATGGTTATGGAGGATTCAGAGGTTTCTGAGTTGGATGTGCTATGTGATTTTAGTGAGACTCAAGGATTTCACCTTCGGAGATCTTGGTTGAGGAGTACGTATAAGGAGCTTGTGGAGGCAGAGAGGTACTAGGTTGCCTCTAGGGCGTACATGTTACATCAGGTAGCATGTACTCTCTTTATCGATAAGTCTGGAGTTTATATTGATGTTCGATACATGTCTCTATTCATCTCCCTTGATACTCCATGTTGGGCTTAGGGAGTGGCGGCCTTGACGATATTGTACACGGCACTTGATGTTGCATCTCATCCTGACACCATGCAGCTTACTGGTTACCTGAGCTTGTTACAGGTATATTATAATTTATTAGATGTTTTTTAATTATTTTGGTGTATTTATTTGATGGTTTTTATTTATACAGTGTTGGATATACGAGCAATTCCCTCACATCTGTGAGCGGAAGATCCATCCTGCTCAAGCATCGACCAGTATGCAAAGAGATGGAAGGCCAAACATGCCATTCCAGGAGGTTTGATGGACTACAAGAGGAGGTTGGATGATTTAACCTTGGATGTGTCATCTGGACACCATATACAGCTCATTGTCCTCATCGTCCTTTTGAGATATCTACTTTATATTCAGGATATGTTAGATGGGAGAGTCATGTGGCTAGACACTTGCCTGAGAGGTGTCTACGCCAGTATGGTTATATACAGGGTATCCCATGTTCGGACCCAGAGGCTCTAGCTGGTGGAATTGATTGATGGTTTCAGAGTCACATCATGAGCTCCCCCATGAGATCACTAATACAACCATTGAGGTTGAACAGTCTGGGAAGTGCGAGGATGGATACCTAGAGTGGTTCCAGAGTGTGTCACGCCCTAGGGTCATATCACCAGTTGCAACATCTGATGTTCTAGGCCTTCAGTACTGTGGATTCTTCCGAGCTACCACCACCTCCTCTCGAGGTGACCAGACACTCATCTACGTTCATCGTCGTTCACTTAGATAACCTCATGGGGTTGGTGAACCCTGATGGTGAGGTTTATACTAGTTTAGCTAGGTTGACCGACGTTTCCCGTGGAGGGTCTATGTAGATTTATTTTTTTATGATTGTATTATATGTATATTTTGTGACAAATAGACATCTTTTTATTGCATTATCTTTTTTGCTAGTACATGTCTCGATTAGATAAAGAAAATAAAATAACATGAATAACAAACAAACATAGTTAACAAACATCAGATGACAAACAACAAACATAAACAATACTCTGATACATGAAAACCTAGAAACTACCATATGACTCTGGACGCTTCAGCATCTTCATTATGTCGTCGACGGATCTTCGGATCTGCACATCCAACTCGATCAGACCTTTAGTTATCCTACGGGGAAATGTTTTCCACATGGCCTTCACATCTTCATCATTCTTCAACTCAATTAGGTTGTATTTAACCCAGCCATCTATACCAATATAATAGTCCTAAAACTCGATCTTTGTCACCCTTTTGTTATCAGAATCAGGCAGCAAACCATTCAACGTTTCTTTCAAGGTGGCAAAAGATTCAGAGCCATCTAGAAGCTTGAATTCAACAGGAGGTTTGTCGCTGTTGTAATACACTTCTGCCTTAATCAGAAATTGAGGAAGAGACATTTTGTTAATGTATGTTATCCAATAACCCTATGACCCTTGTTTATACAAATGGTGATGCATTTTAAACCACACAAATGTGTTTGCAATCGTAACCCTCCAAAAGTGTCAATAAAATATCAACCGTTGAAAACCTAATATTTAAATCTACCGAAATTTCGTTATAATTATAAACTGTAAATTTGAAATTTCCATGTACTAAAAATTTCAAATACACTATCGAATTTTTCTCATACCAAAATTTGATAGAAATGTACTAAATTTCAATTGAGACCGAAATTTCAAACCTCTTACCAAATATTTCGTCAAAAATTCTTAGTATCTCATAAAGATAAAATTAGAATTAAAAAAAAATGGGAGTGATACATATAATTTTTGGAGTGGCACGTTAAATTCTCTCAATAATGTAGTGTTCGATTCATATCAACATTTGAGGTGAACCAGAATTTCTGTTAATGCACCATGTATTGTTTCTTTTTCCTATAAATAAGATAGCACACTCTTTTTTCAAATGAATTTTTTCATAATCCACCTCATGCTCTTTTCGACACCGTGTGAAATTTTAAAATACTCCTAAAACCGAAAATATATTTATAGTACGCACTGCTTTTAAAATTGCATTTACGAAAACGGAAATATATTTTTGGTACAAACTAAAAATATATTTCGATTTTAATATAAGTAATTTATTGTCTAAACAACACAAAAAGTGTCATGAGGCACTTTGGTGAGTAAATTTTATTTTCTTGAAAACCTAAAATATATTTTCGGTTTGTATCGGAAGTATATTTCCGATTTCATTTCTTACTTTTTAATGGGCAAATCTCAAAACAAATGAATTATAAGTGTATAGGATGCGAATCGGAAGTTTATTTTCAATTTTACAGAAATATTTTTGAAATTGCAGAGAGTGTTTTTCACCCATATATGGAATAAGAAATCCACTTTCACAATTCTAATACTCAATTCATTGATTACAGAGAGTCTATAAGAAAGCTTTTTGATTATTAGATGTGAGAGATTAATTCCAAGACATAGATAGAGTTGTAGTGTTCGATGAGTGTCCTTTTTTCTTAAGTATTGAAGATTCAATAGCAAGAATGAAAAAGGAAAGAATATAACCTGTAGGATTAAGTTTTAAGTTTTTACAACTTATTTGTTTAACAACATATTTGAAGATTCAATAGCAAGAATGAAAAGGAGGGAATAAAAGATAGTTTTTTCTTTAACTTATTTGTAGAAAAAAATTGATAGAGTTCTTAAATATAAAGAGAATCATATTTCTTTTAACAGCTTCTCCCTATTCGGTTAACTTTTTCATTTTTCTCATGACACTCTTTAGTGTCACCGACAGCAAGAGGAAAATTCTCATGATACTTTTTGGCATCTACAGCCATATATGTAACCGAACCATGAACAATCCTCTTACCGATATAGTTGGGACAATGGAAGTTGATTAATAACTTGGTTGATACATTGTGATAAATCTCACTTTTAATAATTAGATACCATTATTCTCTACATTATATAAAGTATGCATGCGTCTGTTTTTCATTCCATCTCAAATTCTTCTCTTCGTCATTTCTTCTTTAAAATTTCAGCTTCATTGATCTAAAGATGAAGTTTCATTTCTTTCACATACTTATTTTGCTCATGGTGAGTTACAACTCCATAAACTCAACCACTTTCATTTCTTCAAATAGTTATGCTATTCTATGTCTCTATATTTGCATGTAAAAATATGATTAGTAATGTTAATATTTTCTCAAATGCAGATTGTGATAGTGACAACTAATGCTGAAATATTACCACCTCAACTTTACTGGAAGTCTGTACTCCCCAACTCTCCAATGCCAAAAGCCATCACTAATCTGCTTCACCCTAGTTAGTACCATACTCTAAAATTGTTTTTGGATCAAAGTAAAAAATTCTATTATGCATTTTTAATTAATTTAATTTACTGTTTCTATATGAAGGTGGATATTGGAGTGAAGAGAAAGCAACGTGGGTGGATGTAGGGAAGGGTGGTGTAGATGTTGGAGTGAGAAAGGGCTACAATGAAGGAAGTGGAAGTGATGTGAATGTTGGAGTTGGACATCCTGATTCTCCATTTAATTACCTTTATGCAGCAAGGGAGACTCAATTACATGATAAACCAAATGTAGCACTCTTCTTTTTGGAAAAGGACTTTCACCATGGAACAAAGTTGAACTTGCAATTCACCAAGACCGCTTCGAATAATGAAGCTAAGTTCTTGCCTAAACAAGTTGCTAATTCGATACCCTTTTCATCAAACAAGGTGGAATACATACTCAACAAATTAAACATCAAGAAAGGGACAAAGGGTGCTCAGATTGTGAAGAAGACAATCAGTGAGTGTGAAGAACAAGGCATCAAGGGAGAAGAAAAGATTTGTGTAACATCATTGGAATCTATGGTTGACTTCACTACTTCGAAACTTGAAACAATGTTGAAGCTGTTTCAACAGAAGTGAAAAAATACAGCAGTGAGTTACAACAATATGTTATAGCTAAAGGAGTGAATAAATTGGGAGGGAAGAACAAAGTTGTTGTGTGCCACAAAGAGAATTATCCTTATGCAGTTTTTTACTGTCATAAAACAGATACAACTAAAGTTTACTCAGTGCCATTGGAAGGTGTTGATGGAAATAGAGTTAAAGCTATTGCTGTTTGTCACACTGATACATCACAATGGAATCCTAAACATTTGGCTTTTCAAGTGCTTAAAGTTCAACCTGGAACTGTTCCTGTTTGTCACTTCCTTCCACAGGATCATGTTGTTTGGGTATCCAAGTAGAAACAAACAAATCCCATGGGTGACATTGATGAATATTTATGCAGTTTTAACAGAATAAAGTGGACTATGAAATTTAACCTAGTACTTCATAGCTACTGCTTTGTTTTACTTCCACTGTTTTAGGTTTGCCATATTTACTAAGCTGTATTATTGCAAGTATGTTATTTGTTTTACTTTTACAGTTTTAGGTATGTTGTATCTGCTCTAATGTATTACATATGTGCTAAATATAATGTATTGAAGCTTTATCATTTGGGTGAAAATGATCTTAAGATTTTCAGATTGACTAAAAATGTTTTCACTTATAGTTAAGTTGTTTTATTTTATACTAAACAAAGTCATCTATAGATGTCAGTATATACAAAACAACTCAGTGGTCAAGTAAAAAATATAAATGGAAGTTTATTTCATTATGTACAGTATGGGAAGACTTTTCTCATTCCAACAGAGCATTAGAAGCCAATGTTCGAATCAATATAGAAAACAAAATTTCGACTATCTTACCCTATACATCAAAAATATTGTAAAGAATGGTGGATGGTAACTACATTGCATCTTGCTGTACATTGAAACTAATTTCACTCCAAAACTGCATACCTCGTCATGATAATTGTGTATTCTGGGGCATTTGATATTTACGCTGCTTCCATGTTTCAAATCTTGGAATCAATTATGGCGAATGCACCACCAAATATCTTTTTACATTGTCATGAATAAAGATGGTTAGGGTGCTTCAGGATTCAGCCATGGGAGTCTCAGCCTTGAATTTATCAGGTGCAAACGGCTCTAAGGATCCCCATGTTCTTCCAACCTTTAATTTGACATTCAGAGGAACTGCAGATGCATACGTAAACAGTGAATATGTGATTTGACCATACAGTGAGAACCTCAATTACTTTTAAGAATAATCTGTTTAAGGAATACAAACCAAGAAGTGATACTGCATTCTCCATGCTGGTCTGCAACAATATTGCCGCTTCTTTCACCACAGAAGGATCAACTTCCAGCACTAATTCATCGTGTACCTAATTAACATTTACTTATATGATTAAAACAAAGAAAAACATTATAAAAAAAAGAGAACACAAATCCTTTAAAACTAACCTGTAACAGAATCCGGCAACGATTTCTAAGCATGTGGAACTTGGTTGCACCTGAAGAACTTGATTCCGGGCTATCAGCGCCAGTAACAATTTCAGAGTAAATTTTAATCATTGCTATTTTAATTATGTCGGCAGCAGATCCCTGGGAGAAAGAGAAGGAGACAGCATTATAAATGAAATCTGATCTCTGAAGGAAACACTAAAATGAATACTGATATCTTTGAAGGAAACATCCCGGTTTAGAAGAGGAAAAAAAATATAGTACACCTGACAAATGGAATTGACAGCTTGTCTCTGGGCTCTTGATTTTTCTGTACTGCTGCCAAATTTTATTTTTGACAAAAATCGTTTCCTTCCCTTGAGAGTCTTCACATATCTGGATCAAAGTTTTCTACATTATTAGATAGATATAGAGATCCCAATTTAAGAAAAGAATAGGTGCCAATGCCATTTACAATATGGACAAATATTTGAAATACCAACAACAAAAGCAATCAGTTTGTCAAAGAAAAAGATAAATCAGCAATATAATCATTCAAAGTAAAGAGTATCTGATGCTTAGATGTTCGTCATCATGGAATCCTGCTAAAGGAATGAGTTAGGATGTGTAAAAGTGCCACAAAGCCTCCTCACCCTTTACTACGACAAAATGCAACAGCTTCATGAAGCCAAGAAGCAACGCTGGGAAAAGTGCTTTTGAAGGTACTAATCCTTTCAGCAGCTTCATCCGAAGTGCAATCCATTTGTTCTGCAAGGCTATTTGGACCCATACCATAAAGAATTCGTACACCATCTTTTGGTCTGCTCTCTGCTGAGAACCAACTGAAACCTCAGGACACCCAATCCATCTTGCTGCTATCATTGTGAAGACATCTCCATCAGGCTTCCTCAGAAGCTCTATAAGTGAAGAGTCTTTAGAAAAATGTGCCATCAACCTCAATTCTATCTGAGAATAATCTGCTGTTAACAGTAACCAATTATCCTGCAGTCAAAAGAATTATATAAGAATAGAACACGAGTAACCAAATATAAAGCACAAAACCGAAAAGGAAAAAAAAAGATATAAGATCTAAATGACAGATTCAAGAATTTAGAAAAGGCTTACATTAGGAGGCATAAGCAGAATCCAAAGATATTTTGTTAGAGCGTGTGTGACTAGTGTCAAGTTGCTAGTTTGTAAGAGGGAAGAAAAATAATTCTTAAAATTATGGTTGGGCCTAACTCAACCTTATAAAACCCAGATTGTAAGGTGATGATTGTCCATGTTTTATAAACGCTAGTGTTACACTACACAGGTCATATCTCTAGGCAGTGTGGGACTAACACCCCTTCATTCCAAACACAATGAAGGTGTTGGAGTTGTAATGAAGGCAACCCAAATGCCACAGTTAGGCGGCTATGGACGGACTGCAATGAAGGCGGAATTTCCAAAAATAATAAAACTTCATTATTATCGATGTAAGCACTGAGACTTCTTTATACTAATACAATGCGCCAATCGGAATTAAATAAGGAAATAAATCACGATTAAGAGCAACCTACAAATAGTTAAAATAACCAAAGTTAGGGCGATGTCACCTGGGTAGGAACAAAGAAGTCACGGGCATTGATTCTACAACTCTCATCAGCCTCCATTTTTGTCTCCTACCATCTTAAAGTCAACTGGATGCTCAACGCACTGCATTACCAAATAAGATTGTTGTACATCACATTAGATGTAGCAGTTAGCTGAAAGAAGAAATAAACAAAATTAAAACATATGATAAGCGAACCCAAACCTGAAGATTTGGTTCCTCCATCGAAAGCCGCCCAGTTGCTGTGGATGTCTGGAGCCAATGACCATGTAACGATACTTCTGTGTGCTTTCAGATGGCCTAGCCAGAGAACAAATTGATCCTAGTGTAGAGTTCAGGAGCTTTGCCAATGTACGGTGCTCTTTGATGATTGGAACAATGGGATGTTCATGCCTGAAATAAACACTTATTAAAAACCACATTCAATCAAACAAGTACTTACTGAGGTACATAGAGAACTTAAGGACAAATGACGTTAAAGAAGCTCAGTTTTCCTCCACACACCCTTTGTAGAGTGGAAAAATCATAGACAAGGACAGTCTTTGTTCGAAATGTAACTAGAGATGAGGACATTTTACTTTGCAAATCTAGGGACTGCTGTTATTTACTCTTCAACTTATTTACTAAAGAAAAAAAAAGACATCCATCTCCTCTAAGAGAAGTTTAAATTACATTTGCATTCCTTCTTATTTTGAAATATATATATTACATATTAGTCCATTTAATGTGACATAACTTTTTATGGATAGCTCTTCTCCATTTATGATTCTTAGCTAATGTATAGTTTTGAACCCTTACCTTAATTGAGACGCTAGAAGATGGAAATATATATGTTGCACTAAGTTATTCAAAACTTAACTTTATCTTTTATAAACCTAAAATTAATAATAAAGTGTTCACAACTAATTGTTGGACGATGGTGTAATTTACTTGTTGCTAAAATGCATACAAATGAAACATCAAATCATAAAAAATCATTATACGGTTCTATTTAGTATGGATCGAATAGAAACAACAGGGAAAAGGAAACTTTCTCAATACCGTAATGCATCCAAACAGTGTTTGTCAGTGCTTGGATGGTTTTTCCCCTTATTTTTTCCTTCAGGAATCGGCAGTTTCAAGTGCTCATACAGCACCTTTGCAATATCTGCTGGCATATTCAATGAAAACGTCATTCCAGCCAGTTTGTAAGCTTCCTTTTCAAGTTGCTTCAGCCTTTTAACCAACAATTTCCGAGCCTGGATGCATCTCTCCAAATCAACACCAATTCCCCAAAGCTCCATGTCAGCAAGAACATTCACCTAACATGTGTTAAAAGACTTAAAGTATGCATCAAATACTTCAAATGTATCATGTTAAGATCCCACACTGTCCAGGTATGAAATCATAATAGTAAACAATAACTTAACTTTGGTACAGTTAATGATATTCCTGATCTTATCATGTTAAGAGTCGCACATCAGATGATATATGACCTGAGCATATGTTTATAAGAGCCGGTTTGTAAGGTTCAGTTATGTCCACCCAAATTCTAAGATGGTATCAAAACCTATTCAAGATCAGCTGTAAGGTTGAGTTAAGCCCAACCCAAATTCTTATTGTCTTTTGTGACAGTATCAAGGACATATTAAAGAGCAAAATAATATAAGTACAGCAAAAAATAAGAGTCTTTCAAAATATAACATTGGATCGCACCACCAAACTTTAAGCAAATCCTTAATTGTTTTAAGCTAAATATATGAATAAATGTCTCGAAATAAAATAAAATGCAATTTCCACATAGAAGCCAATTTCACCCATTAGTCACGTTATTCTGGTTTGATTACATTTGTTTCATTTGACTTTTTTACTTTAGATTTCATGCAACGTTAACACAATACGAGGCATTTTATTGAAGTTTTGCACTTGTAGCAGGAATTATAAACCTTAAATATAAAATTCACACAAAAAGATCAAGTTGCGTAAAATGAATGTTTAAGATGCCTCAGGCACCAAGGTCCTAAGTGAATCAAATCATTGTTCAATGCTATTTTTCTTTCTCTAGATAAATATTTGGTATTCAAATTTATTTATTTTGGCATGTAATGACTGGTATAAAAGATTAAGAGCAAAAGAAGATTGAAAATAACATCAAACATGACATTGCTTTTCTTTAAATGTACTGAAGTTTCATAGATTCTCTTACCAATGGGATTTCTATTTCCATAAGCACTTCTACGAGTTTCTCAGAAACAAGCAATTTCCAAAGAACAGAACACAATGCTCGTGTTTGAGCAACCCGACGGCAGCAACCATTATGAGCAGCTTTTCGCATCTGATTCCTCCACCTGCCACACTGATTAGCTGCTCCTGCATCCTCAGGGGATAACCTTTTCTTTACCTCCTAAATTACCAAATGTGATTGTTAATACTAGTACACTAAACTATCAAGTCACCACTAATTGAGAACAAAGATGTGCATGTGTGTACACCAATGTATGCAGTACAAGACAGTTACTTAGGTTACCTTATCCAGGTTTGGACTAGAGCTACTCTCCTCATCAGGCCAAAGAATCCAAGCAACAATGCATACGTCAATTGCCTCTTTAACATGGATTGGGGGCAACAGTATGTAAGAGTTGTCTACAACTTCAAGGTCCATATTTTTATCAAGCAAGTCAACGGAACCAAACCTCTGAACTGAAACTGATGGCTTTTTTAGCACCTGAATCTGAACTTTCAAATTCCAGGTGAACTTTTTCACATTTTTTTTCTCTATTATTTTGCTAATCCTGTTCCATCTGTTCATGGCATTCATCAAATCTAGCTTAGAATTAGATGATGAACCTTTCAGCTTAGGACTGCATGCACTCAAGGAAAACCCGTCGTCTTTTCTATTGTTAGACAACAGAATATCCCTAGGAAGATTAATGTAGTACATGGGAGAGTTTTCCCAGCAGATGGCAATCCCATGTACTTCAAAAGGGGCAACAGAGTGCAATTCCAACCGTTTGGTGTAATAGATATCAAAGTAGAATGCTGGTACTGTATCCCATAGATCCAAGAATGAATCAAGCCCGCCAGGAGTACTAACTGCATTGATAGGCCCTTTTCGCTTGAATTATTCATGTTACCTCTAGCCAAATTCTCCTTATGATCTTGTTCCCCTGTACCATGAGCATGGCATCCATCATGTATACTGGACTTATCATTTTGTTTCTGTAACTGGCCAGAGAGGGTGGTAACATCATGAATTTTGGCAGCACCAAGAGTCAAACTGAGCTCATTTGTTGTAGGTACTACAGCTGGAACAGTAGGCAAACTACATGGCTTCGCTCTGTCTAATTTTTCTTCTACAGAAGCCCGAGCATCATTGTCAGATGATTTACTCAAGTCCTTTTCTTTTTCTAAAGCAACTATCTTAGAATTATCAATGTGATTTGCATCAACAAAGCTATGACTAGTGTCAGCTGTGTCACTTCCGGATGAACTTCCAACTTCTTTTCTGATAGAATTGCAGGCAGCGGTGGGTATGGGTGGAGCTAACTGCGGGACATCATATCCGAGTGACTTAAAGGCTGAGAAAGCAACAATCCTTGCTTCTTCAGCTTTATCAAGAACAATCTTGAGCACCATTCTTTATCTTCTTCGCTACACCGAGTTGTAAGCTCCTTTGTGCAGAACCTTTAAAAGAATTGGAATCAACTTTCAATGATAAAAAATAAAAATAAAATCTACAGCAGCTTCACGTACTTTAAATTAAAAGATTGGCATAACAAATTTATTTGGTGAAATAGGGTTAAAAACAGAACACAAGAATGCACATGGACAAACTAGAAATATAATGCATTGCTAATGTCATTTCACCAGAAAGCATCCTCAAGAAAACAGTAGCAAAAAAAGTAGCATAAAGAATATGTTAATCGAATATTTTATCTGCGTTTAACATATATAGTTTCAACTTTCAAGGAATAAAACATGAACAACATAATCTCAACCATTTTGCTACCTTAAAGTGTTAGACAAATTACAGACAATTTCCACGCATTACCTTCTGTGGCCCATGATGAAGATTCAAAAAGTGCTTTTAATATTTCAGGAATGGATGCTTCGGCAATTGCAAGAGGCGTGCGTAAACCTGCTTTATAGAGTGCTCTTGCTCGAGAGCCCTGCAAATTGAATGGAAAAGACAGGGGAAAAGGTGAGTACTTCAACAACAAACCATAAGTTATTTGAAGGAGTGTGTAAAACAAACATGGAACTTAGGCTACTTACTTTAACATAGGGAATGGTGGTAAGCTCAACAACTTCTGCTCTAACTCCAAAAGATACACGATTTTGAAACTTGGCCACTAAGCCTTCAAGATCATGCCACCCCAACCTCTCACAGAACACAGAAACCATAGATGCAAACCGACCAGCATTTTCTTGCAAACCTTGAACCATTCCTCTGGCAACTTTAAATGATTCACAAACGTCACCCACAGGAGTTTCCTTCATTAAAGCACATTTGTTCATAAAATGATATAAGCTCTCATAAAATTTTAAAGATAAAATGGAAAAGAGAAAAAAGACAGATAGGGAAGGAGCACAAAGCATCATTTACTAATAAAACTCTTATTATTTACAAAACAATAAGCCTAAGGGCCTAATTACATTTTATGCTAATAATGTGGGCTACTTAAAAAATACAATTATGCAAGTGTTGGCATGAACAAAGAACGGCTTTTGGCAAGGTTCTAGGCCAAGGGACACACGAATGAACCAAACTCGCAAGGAATGGGAAGAATCCTGAAACTATTGATATGTGATCTACTATCTAACATATACTAAGAGATTGCCCAAACTACCTAAACTACTCTTTTTTAAATAAAAAATTGCACTACACTTTGGATATTTTAATAACTAACAAAATAACCTTTAACTTTTTCAACTTTTCTCATTTCATGCACCAATTGTCAACTTCTCATTGGTCCCAATTAAAAAACTCATTTTTCCATCTTACAATACTTTCTCTTTTCTCTTTTCATTTTATATGATTATTTAATACATTTGAATTTTAATATAATTGATTCTTCTACAATTAAATATCTCATTTTAAACTTACATTTTAGGACATATGTTATCTTTTCTATTTGTTTATTATCACTGAAAATACTAATTAATATATTATTTAACTTTAATAAAATTAAAAATATATTTTATGAAATTGAATAATACTATATATCATTCACACAACTAACTTTTTATCTTACGGGTCACTATCAAATTATTGCCATTATTTTCAAATGTAAATTCCTTTTCTTTCACCATGTCACAAGTTTTTTTTAAAAATTACTTAATACATTCAATTTATTTTAACATTACGTAATTCAATTTAAATTCACATGTGTATCTAAATACATCATTTATCAAGTTTACCATTATATTTTGTATAATCATATTATTTAATGTAATATTTTGATTTCATAATTTTTAATTGTAGTTTCCCATTAAATACAAATTAATCTATTATTTAACTTTAATAAATTTAAAAACATATTTTATAAAATTGAATAATACTACATATCATTCATACAACTAACTTTTTATCTTACGGGTCACTATCAAATTATTACCATTATTTTTAAATGTTAATTTTTTTCTTTCTCCATGTCACCATTTTTTTTAAAATTACTTAATACATTAAGTTTATTTTAACATTACGTAATTCAATTTAAATTCAATGTGTATCTAAATATATCATTTGTCAAATTTACCATTATATTTTGTATTAATTATATTATTTGTTGTAATATTTTGATTTCATAAATTTTCATTGTACTTTTCAATAAATATGAATTTTTCATATGTATATCAAAAGATTATTTCAATATTAAATTCACTGCAAGGGAGCACGGGTCTCTAACTAGTTGGATGATTAAAGGAAGACTTAAAATAATTTATTAGTGTTACTACAATTGGATCGACAAAAAAATCATATTATATCTTCAAGTGTTGTATGAGTGTAAATTGATCTATTCTCTCTCCATATATAGGATGTAACAACAAATAATATGAAAATAGAAATTCATCATCAAATAATACAAAAATATAAATTCATTAGTTTCAAGTTCTTAGTTTTCGGAGAAAGACCCACTGACTCGTAAATTGGTGTGAAATAAATAATTGTTTCAATGGCGTTAATTTAATTCTCTTCACAAGGTTTCTTCCTGAAACTTTCTGTGGTTAGATGAGCAAAGAGATTGGAAAGGTCTATTAGTACATTTTTCCCTATTTGTGGTTATCTTCTGCTTTTTTTCCCTAGTTCCTTGTTTGTGGTCTATTTTTTTTCTGATAATATTCTTTTATTTAAAAAAATATTCATAAACAAAAATAAGCAGTAGAGATATTTGAGTCCATATACTAGAGAAAAGCACCTGTACTAAAAGAGATAAAATGAGAGCAACATAGAATCTTCTACAGACACGAAGTGTTTGATCTTCCAAGTTGACAGTTCCACTTGAGATCCCATGTTGACCTTTCTGTTTATTGTTTGTCCATCTTGACTTGTTTGAGCCCATCGGTGCACCATGTGCCATACGCATCAAGAATGGTTCTGTCACGCCTACTCGATTGCCAACTGACTACAAAACATATTACAATTACAAATACAATTAACAATATTTACAAATATGTCAAGATTACATTGCTATTCAAATCTACAAAAATGAAAAACTCAAATCGATATCTATATAGGTGGAATGACAATTCAAATTAAACGCGTTTTAAGTACAGGTGAACCTTATTACGAGAATGACACTGATGTATACATCTTTCAGTAGAAAAATTTGGTTTCTCAGAAATTTATTCCTTCCTAAATAATAATGATGTACTATGTACGGAACATAAAATAGGTGATAGTAAACATGAGGCAAACTCTAAGAAGGTTAAATAACATTGTTGACTGAAAAACAAGAATGGGGAAATTTATTGTAAAACAACCTCACCTGATCAAGAGGAGACAATTTCATAAAACGCTCATAGTACCATTCCCAATCTGGCTCAACATCAACATTGATTGGTGTCACCAAGTAAACCAAATGCAAATCAGATGCAAGGACAAATCCTTCCCTTGCCCTTGAAAGATCAGCCAACACAATCTAAAAAGTCAATCACAATATGGGTTTAATGTCAATCACAACATGATTATATTATCCAATATTGCAGGAAATGCCCGTATGAAAATAAACCCAAAGCTAGTTAAAAAGAACAGTAGCAATGAATAAAAGTATAGACAGAGACATTTACAAGTGATTCTTCCGGGCAGAGAGAACTGCCAAAAGATGCACGTCCAAGAGGTGTGGTACTGTAGAGTTTAGTGTCTTCATTCCATTCAAGAAATTTTCTTTGACACAACCATTTTAGGGACTCTTGAGCTGATTTTACCACCTCCATAAATGGTTTCGTGGAATTCAAAGAGTACATCTAACATACCGTGAATATCATTAGCAGTTTGAACTATTCCTCCAGCAACCACTTCTAAAATTGCATGAGTCATGCCATTTAAATCTTCAGATAAACAGGAATGCAATGGTGGACAGCTTTCATTCAGAAGTCCCATAATTCTTTTTAACTCATCAGGTTTGCAGATGAGCACCTATGCAAGTCAACAAATCATCTGACTCAATTCTAATTACTTAAAATAAATGACTAAAGTCAAAGCCACATACATATGCCCAAATAAATTATGATAGCAATGTAAAAAGGTAAAATGAAAGAGAAAGAAAAGAAAAAGAAAAAGAAAAGAAAAGAAAAGGAAAAGAAAGAAAGATATGGCAAGTACAACTAGGGACAATGGGAAAAATACAAAAAAAAAAGGATACAAAAATAGTAGTATATATTAAACAAAAGCATAGAAACTCTCAGTCTCAACTATCTATCAGCATGACAGCCTAGAAAACCACACCTACACGGTCGATAATAGTTGAGGATATAACAGAAGAAATCATACACTTTCTCCTTTTGTATCAATTCCAGTTCGACCAGCCCGACCAGCCATCTGCATGTACCTTGTCCCATCAATAAAATCACGACCAATTCTAGGTTGTCGGAAAATTACTCTCCTAGCTGGTAGATTAACTCCGCTGCCAAGGTTGATGTGGCAGTTAAGACGCGTAAAGACCTTTCCGTAACAAGTTTCCACAATCTCTCGTTCTTCAACCTATTAGAATTTAGAATGGTAAAAAAATGGGTTAGCCCGAGAAGATAGGTAAAGCAAACCCAGCATTCCATTGAGATCAAACATGAACTTCTACTCCCAAAGTATAAGCCTAGTAACACTGTTAGTGAAAACCATAACACCAAAAGAATGGAATTACCGTAAGGCCGGCATGGTGAAATGCAACACCAGCTGGAAAAGTTTCTTCCAATATGGGGTCCAACCCAGCAGGGCACTTTCTCAAGGAATTAATAGCAGAAGTAATATCAGCAAACTCACAATTGTTCTCATTAATATCAACAGTGAAGCTTTTAAGGAACTTTGCAACATGTCTTGCAGTTGATTCACAACCCTTGCGGCTAGAGCAAAATATTAACACTGACTGTCCCTCTTGAACAATCTGAAAAAATATCAATTATTCAAAATTGTTCATCTTGAAGAATTGCAAATTGTAGTTGGGGCTAAAACTTTAAATTGCTTACCTCGTTACATAGTTCAACAACATGATCTGGATCCTTGCCACCAAGGTCAGCTCCTTTTGGGATTGTTCTAGAAAGTTCCATATTCTTGTTATAAATGGAACTACCAACTTTAATATATTCTTCTAAAGGAACTGGCCGGAACTCTGTCTGGTATAGTGCTGCCTTGATACAATTTGGGACAAACAGATTTATAAGAGCTTGAAGCGGGAAAATTGACCAAGTATCAATTGCTTTTTACAAAGACATGCCTTGAAAATTTAAAGACTAATGTATATTAATTGCTATTCTAAAATTAAGGAAAGAAAAGCTGACAAAATAATGAGAACTATGAAAAACAGTTGCACAAATAAAGAATAAATCTATCTATCTATACAAATAAAAGGCAATAGCAGAAGAAGCAACATAGGATGATCATCGGAAAAGGAATCATTTTTTACAAATGCAGCATTGTCAAATATACCAACAATAAATAGTCATCCATTAGAAATACTAATAGCTATTAGCCAAGATATAATTCACAGGAGAATTCCATACTTCAAAGGAAACCAATGCATCATAAGATCAAAACAATACGTCGGACTCATAAAAGAAGAGAATGCATCAAATATGATATCAGAAGAAGGTCTATGTTATCTAAACGTCGAGATCCATGCATCTGACATCTCATTGTCATTGAGTAGCCTGCTGCATAATTGGTTTTCTTATATTCCTTTGTGAAAAATCTTCCATATACAACAGTCTTCACTATTTGTCAAAATCATTAGGCGATGCTGATCAGCTGGTTGATGATCATTATCCAATTGGTCAAAGTACAACATCTACATATGCAAATACATTGTGTCATCTAGAATCTAGATAGTACTGCATCTTCCACATCTACATTTGAAGAAAGTTTTTCCTAGTTATTTTGGAAACCAAAAGATAAGAACCACGCGATAATATAACCCATACTCATCTAGTTATTAAGACAAAAAAACCAAGCAAACTCTAAAACACCATCATTTGCAATTTTCATGATAATAGTCTTGGTGTTCGAACATTGAATCATCTTTATAATACTGTGTGAATAATATTGTTAGCTGTGAGATAAGTGTGTCGATAAAGTTTCAGGTCAGGCATAAAAGACCAAGTATTCTGGTATGAATTCAGAATAGGGGACCATAATAACTAAGAATATCAAAGGACTTAAGAAGACTAGCAGAATACTCACTCATCAGAAGACTTTAGAAGAGAACAGGGCATATGCTAGAAGTGATGATGATTTCAGGGTATGTTGACCTCCTGTGTCTTCTCCTTACTTTGTTTCATCCATAAACCCAAATAAACCACTAATGTCACTTAAATTTGTTTTCTTCTAAATCATACTAACCATGAGATGGATAGCTTAATCAGGATTGAAAAATCCAATATTCCTCTATTTCTAGTTAATGTTTACTAATCATTAAATTCAAAGTCATTTTCTTTGGACGAAAAGTGAAATTCAAAGTGCTAAACATATATGCTGCTAGCCAAGAGTAAGAGGAAGTGAAAGCCCAATAATTTATGTATGATATGGAATAAGTGGTACTCAAAATTATTCTTACTTGAAGCCAGTCAGCAACTGCTGCGACGTTTGGCATTGTCGCACTCATTCCAACAATTTGCAGACCTTGAGCAGGATCATTCTTGTCACTGCTTCCACCTGAACTATCTCCATCACTTGATTTTGAAATGCCCTCCCTGCTGCATAGCGAAGCTTTGTCAACATAAGTTCTAGAAGATAGCCTCGTGGATCACCAACCTGTTAATAGATGTAGAGAGGAATAAGCCATGGAACCTTCAATATTTATCTTTCGTTTTCATAATAACCAAACACAAAAATACTGAATGAAACAGCGTGTAATAGAACCAATGACAAATAACTACAAAAGTAAGGACTTGTGATACCATATGCAGTTCATCTATCACAATGATTCCTATTTCTGACAAACGGCCCTCTTCCAATAATCTATTGATTAATGAGTTTGCCTCTCTATTGTGCATACGGCTACAGAAGTATCTTTAGGAAGTGTTCCGCCACCTTGGTTCCCATAATAACTACGAACATGCTTACCAACTGGCTCAAGAAGCTTTTCAAGATGTTCTGCCTGCACGAATCAAAAACACTAATAATTAAATAAATTGAAATTTTCATATATTTTTAACTAGATATCATAAACAGCTCCCCACAACCAAAATGAATTGTTGACAGAAAAAGGACAAAAGATAGCACCTTTTCTGCACAAATTGATACATATGGAAGAACAAGTATTGCCATTTTTCCAGTTGTTATCACCCTCCGCAGTATTAAAATCTCAGCAACAAAACTCTTTCCTGCACTGCAGCAAAAGAAAACCATTTCATACATGAGTTCCTCAAATAAAAAGACAGAAAGATAGCAAGAGAATGACATATAGAAATAGAACAGAAAGTAAAATAAAATGACAAGGGTAAAAAAAAAGGGAGAACAGTTAACTGTAAAACACTAAGGATGACATGCACCAAAACTTTGGTGATAAAAGAGACGAGAATATAAAAGTATCTGCAGTTTCAAGAAAAAGTATCCATTTATTGACCCGTATAGTAGTGGTCAGTACCTAAATTGACACTCTTAACTTTCTCTTTAGGCTTATTCCTTATTGTCGGAAATGAAACTTATAATGCACAGATCCAACTTTAGATAGAGGTATCCCTACTCCCCCTTCTTATCCCCAAGTTCATGTTCCACTCATCTAATTCTTTAAACCATATATCTAAAATGACAGAACTATGACATAAGATTTGTAGTAATTGCCCTAAACAATAACATACCTGGTAGAAGCAATACACAAGATTTCTTTTTGTAGGACACCATTCACCAAGGCAGTCAACCTAAAACATGGAAAATATATAATAAAGAAACACGAACCAAAATCAAATAGAGGCCTAACTCAGCTTCAAGGCCAAAACTTCATAAAAACGAAAGGTAAATGGTTGGAAAAAAATTGGAACCAGGACTAACAAAACTAGTTAATTCAGTCATATAGAAAGAAATAATGTATAGTAAATCAATATAAAGACGTAAAAAGCATCTTTCAATAAAATGTATTTGAACCTGCCAATTGTAAAGCTTTGAAATGCCTTTCTTTCTATATATGTTGCATATTTCATGTGGAAGCCAGCTATTTATGTCTAAATGATCATCAAGTGACACATGACTTGAAGGAGTTTTGGCTTCAACAGAAGCATGTATATTAGTTGTTGTTCTGGCCTCATTGTTGGGTGAATTAAAACAATTAGATGTCATATTGATATTATCCTTTCCCGCTCTTTTGCCTAAAGTATCTACCAAAATCTTCTCCTTCACTTTATACGTCTGTTCATTTGAATGACTAGCCACAGAAATAGATTCATACTGCTTTCCAGACCCACGAGTGGCATTGACCAAATTATTGACATGACAATTTTGAAGGGTGTTCTCATCCATATTATTGTCCTCATGCGTAAAATCAAAATGCCTTACAGGAAGGCTAGATGCTTCTTTTGTAGAATCTTTTGTCTGGATCTCCGCTAACCCTATGTTTTTACTTTGATCCAATATCTTCCTTGCTTTACCATCATAATTTTGTAAATTACATGAGTTCATCACAACTTGATCCCCCATCACATTACTTTCTTCTATAACCTTAGAAGAATCATTATCCATGGAACAGCCAAACCGTCAGCAAGTTGAATTGCTTCGTCCCAAAAATCCTCTCCGGGAGAAAACATCGAGCTTCCGTGTTGACTTTGGAGTCCCTTAATGCATGCTTTAACAATAAAAGATCCGGTGTTTGGCATTCAGCCATTTTCATAGACATAGGAGTATTACTACATTTTCTAAAACCTGTGTCAAAGGCATTAGTATCACCACCATCAGAAACCTGCCATGCAAAAGGCAAATCATATAAAACATCAATACATAGATTTGAAGTATGAATTTGGCTACAAAACCTAAACTAGTAATGAAATTGGTTTCAACCTTTGCAGAGCAGCCAGGAACACTTTTCATGGTACCATAGTCTTTGTTGCTCAAAATGTTTTCACGACCAAAATGTGGCTCACCGTGGCATCACACTTCGGGGTATAGTACCATTTTCTTCTACTAATGCCAGAGAATCATGTTTCTTGTGGTCTTTCACTCTCATCTCCAATGGTGATTTAGTGCTTATGCAATTCACTGAATATCATTTTCATATATTTTAAAAGTTCAACAACAGCAATAACAATAATAATTACTAGTAATCAATAACAATAATAATAAAAGACTAAGGAAATAAACTATCAACAGCAATCCAGATTGCATATCAACCGGAAACAAATGGCCCTACAAAACTACTACCAAATATATATACAAGGCAGGCAAAGCTACACCAGAGATCATTTAACTTAATTTAAAGTTACAGATATATACAAGTTATGAACTATATTTAAACAGAGTAAAGTACCCGCAATATAGAGAAAAAAGTTCTGCTTTAAACTGTCTGAGCTCCGACTTTTCACCAACATGTCCAAAATCACTTAATTTGTTTTCCTGGACAGGTCCATTATCAAGAGAATGACTACCAACATCCGTCGCTAATTTTCTCCTAACCAAATCCGCCTGACAGGCTCATCGATCGGGTCCCCCTGAGACGGAACCAAGTAACTTTCCAATGATCCTTTAGCACTTGGAGAGCCATCAGCCACAAGCCTTGCACCTTTCTCGATTCTCCCAGCCTTCGGAATAGGCGAAATCGCTTTCCGTTTCTTCGTAGCATAAAACTGTTCAACAAACAACAAAATCAGCAATGCAGATAATTTCAAATTTCAAAATCCAGATATGAAGTATAATCGTAAAACAAAACTGAACAGCGAGATTCAAGAATTCGATAATTAAGCTTCACGTCTAGGGTTTGGGGAAGTGGAAATGGAGATAGGGAGAACCTGATTGAGGCGATTCCGAGGGAGGAAGAAGACATGGTGGAGAGATTGGTGTGAAGCGGAAGGAGTGTCGGCGGTTGTTCGTCGTGGTGGACTAGTAAGGGTGAGACGCCATGGACGTTGAAGAAATTTTTGAATATTTTCGCGTCAAGCGCAAATTTGAAAAAGAGAATGAAGGTATTTGATTTGTTGGACAACGTTAGATTATTATTTTGTGTTTTTTTGGTAATAAAAGGTAAAGAATAAAGATAAAAGATGAAGAAAATGGTAATTCTATTATAGATTAATCTTTGAAGTTTTTTTAAAAACAAATAGAGTAACACTCAATGCATTTGATACTCATCTTTAGGGTCGAAAGTATTTAGATTTCTAAAGTCAAAGTAGATCTTGAGAGGATCATTTTCCGAGATTATATTTTTAATAATTATTTGGCAATGGGTTTAATGAACTTATTTCAATCAAGATTTTGATTTTTGGCTTTATCTTCAACACAATTTTAAATTTCTTCTGAGTTTGTTTCATTTTTCTCGATCATGTTTGATTGGTAGTTTTAGTTATATTAAATCTCGTTAAGTATAACCAATCTTGTCATAATCTTAAGTGAAGCAATCCTTTAGCACTTTGAATACTTCTTCTTTAAGGGCTAGTTTAACTGATATAAGTTGGTTATTTTCGTCTCATCTCCTAAATCAATTTCTTCTAAAGGATCGCATTTGCATTTTCTGGTCGAGACAATGGGTCTTTTTGAACCCCAAAGGCTCAACATCAAATATGTAATCTAGCCTCCCGCTCAAGCTATTGTTTTGGTCTTTATAGTCGATTGGTTTTGAAAGCTTTGAGTTCCATCGGCTAGTATTTTGTTTTCAGCCATATAGGTCGAAATTGTGCTAACGCTACCGACTCAATCATCATCTTCTATTCGTGCCACCTGAATCTGATACTCCCGTAAACTCGCATTGAGGATGGAGATTCATCGAGTAGTATACACCGCGCTCTTGGGTTAAAATCTTCTCCTACATGCCCATATGGAGAAATATTAGCCAATTATCACAAAGTTTTCTATATCAATATGGTTTACATCCGCTTTATAAAAACTTTAATCGCTTTAATATGCTCGACAATGTTGTCGCAATATATGGTAATTTTTGGTGCGTGGAAGAAAGAACATACCATATTCCATGTAACCATTATTTACCCATTATAAGGTTGTAGTTCACCTCTATAGCACTACGACAAATAGTGTGGTGTGGTTATGGTCCATACGGCCATGTTGACATGAATCACCCATAGAGATTTACTAGTTTTCCTTCATATTTGGATAAAACCATATTATTATAGGCCGATCATTGTTATCTTTTCCAATTTTATCCGAGAGGATTAAGGCATAACATTCACGCATGCTCCATAGTCGATCAAAACCTCATTGATTCATACGCAATTTACCTTTACCGATGTTCAAAGGCTTTAGGTAATGTTACATGGCCAAGTCCGACATTTCAAAATGGCTCGATCCTCGCTATTGGTCGCCATTCATCATATAATAAAGCACGTAGGCTAATAGGTCATCAATTCTTTAGCGAGACCACTTTCCTCTTCTATCACTTTCATAACAAGATCATACCAATGGCAAGACGAATATCATGTTGCAAATGATATCCAACTCGTGTTCATATTTTGAGTCAAACTCATTGATCTCCATATCGCTTTGACCACTTTGGTATTTGGGACCATATCCTTAACTACGCGGCACAATGGTGGAAATAACATTTGCTTAACATGCTTCACACGGACGGTCTTCATCAACACCTTAGATATCGCTATCTTTGCTAGAACTTTCATCTTCATGGACAACTTTCTTATTTCTTTTGTGCTTCCTTCACTAGGTTCTAGTCATGGGGTTCTTTCCCATATAGTTTTGTGAGATATGGTAATACTTCTTCGACACTTGTGAATTATCCAATATGATGAGCCAACACCGACTTCAACTACTTTCAACTTACTCCCATAAGTAATTGGCCTCCTCAGAGGTCATAACCCCTTCTTAAAGGACGATTAAAATTTGTGACATATGTCTTACACTATAACCTTTGGAGTTCTTTTCTTACTAAAGGGAACCCTCTCAATTTGTTTTATCGGACAAACTTCTTTTCTTGGTAAGGATTCACCTTCTCCACTCTTTAGCATCTTATTTGTCAAAACATAATTACATACAGACACAACATAACTTTTGAATCTTCGAGCATGCATCATTTCAAAAATCAATTAGTTCCTCTCAGAGCTTGGGGAATACCAATTTTGTTTGGTCCTCGTAGTTGGCCTTGCTTCCTTTCAAGATCTCTTTTAGCCTACACTTTATGTTTGTCAACGAACTTGAGTTTGTCATCCTGAGAGCATTTTGCACCGATCCCTAAAATGACACATTGTGAAGTTTATGATCCAAAAGTTATGAAACTTATAAAACCTTTTTTATTAATTTGTTCCAATGGTGGGGTTTGAGCCCTTAGCTATCACAATTTGACCATCAACAACTAATAGGTCAAATATTTTGTCACATTTAGTAACGCCGAATGTATATGTTCTTGTAATGAATTTTTAGTTTTTGGCTCAAAAATATCTCGCTCGAGGGCTTTAGTAGTTTACACACGTAAAGGGTTCATGGCTTAATTTCAACCATATTGACTTTATTTTCCTTGACGTATCTATAATTTGAGTCGGAAACATTCCTTACCTCAATCTCGACATAAACCATTTTCCTTTTACTAAACTTAGTTGTTCTAGCCGAATTTTAGATAGCTCAAAAAAATTAACGCAAGTTAGATGTGACAATATATAAATAGTCATAAAGTGCTGCAAAATATTTAACACAAGTTACATAGAGAAATGAAACTTAACATACAAATAGTATGCTAAATAAAATTAAATGCCCTCCGAGACTTCTTCATGTGAATTTTCAATAATATCAACATCTTTAAGTGACTTGAATATCTCTCGCTTGTAACATATATCATCAAGTCATTGAACCACACATCGCTGATCTTGTTGCATAAATTAGACTTGATAATCTTCATTGCCAAAAGCTTTTTCAGATGTTGTCGACACCGACAATATTAAAGCCAACTCAACGAATTTGTAGACCAATGGAAATACAAATGCTTCTCGGCTGAACCATCTTCATAGCCAAATTGTGAACATCTTCACAAGAAGTAAAGAAATCATGTATTTTCACTTGATGTACATAAGTCTCAAGTTACTCCCTTGTTGTTCCACTATCATCATTAGAAAAGTGTGCATGATAAATATTAGCAAGACGAGCAAGCTTATCAACATCAAACTGGAAAAGGAGTTCTTTAAGACATGAGAAGCAATCCAACACAACGTTACTTCCTTCACTAAATCGATGATCCATCTCCACACATATTTTGTCAATAGCAACATAAAAATCTTTGCATGATAATGGTGAAGATTAGTGATGCCCTCCCTCCTCTCGAACGACCCGAACCGTATTTCTTCATCCATATTGGCACTGGAATACTTTGAGCACAATAAAATTCTTGGACATTAATAAATAAATCATCTCAACCACTTTATCTCAATGTAGCCAACCGAGCTTTAACATCATCAACTAATTCCATAGCAAGCACAATATTAAGATATTTTGTTTGCAAGATTTTTGAAAGTTCATTTGTGATTCCAAAAAACTTTAACATAAGCTTCAAAATGAAAGCAAATTTAAAGTTCTCCATTTTTTCTATCAAACCCGCCGCTTGAGATGGTCTACGTCCATCTTCATCAACAACACTAAGTACCTCTAACACGGAGGACCACATCCTCCAAACAAATCAAGGTAGTATGTGAACCCCATCTAGTATCCCTCGGTCTGAGAGACTAGATGATTGTGCAAGCCTTTCCTTGGGATATCTCACCACCTCAAGTCTATTCAAAATATCTTGGTGTTGTGCCTCCTTCAAAGGATCCTCTTGCAAGATGCACTTGTTATGGTTACAATCAAGGATATGTACTCAAAGAATCCTTTTCATCTAAATTTGAATGAATTCACAAGTTTAAGTTAATAATTATAGTAGATTCAATAAAACAACTCATTGTACTAACCTCAACATTACCGTCACGTTCTTTTGATAGATATATCACGTGACTCATTAATAAGCATGTAGAATTGTTTATCACCAACTCTTCCATAATCACCTTGGTAACTTCATGCACGACATGTTGCAAGCCTCAATGTTATTGGAAGTCATCACGCAATTTTTTGGACCATGTCAAGTTAGCCTCTCACTTTTCATCATTAGATTTTACCCAATCCACCATCTCTTTAAAATTTTCGTTGTTTAGAGAAGTAGAGTTACACATGTAGCAATGTTTAGGTTATGATATATCTAATACAATATAAAGAACAAGTAAAAAATGATTCATATGATTCTTCCGATTCCATAGTTGCTTTAGCAAAGATACTTGTCACACTTTGTCTTTGATTATTATAATCGTCAATAGTGCTTCATACATGAGTTATGCTTACTATTATGACTACTAATATGATCTTTAAACCTTGGATGCTTGCTTCAATCTTTAAATTGCCTTTGTTAAAGACTTATAACTGTGAGTGTTTGTCACCCTCCCTCTCTCGGAGGCTCAAAGAGAAAGCAATAGAAACAATAAGTTGCATCCTCTCGACCACCGTATTCAATCCATGTATGATTCTTATACCATGCTACAAAATTCTCTTGAAGACTTCCAAATCGAAAACAGGAAATTTGCTAAATCATGTTTGACCCTTCAATATATATGTCTTTCACTTGGTCTTTAATATTCGAGTATACTCATGAATTTGTTTTCTCGATCCGGATCACGACAATCTCATTTAGATTAAACTCTCACGGCCATCGAGTGTTTCTTCTATTTCTGCTTTGCTTAACATTCTCATTCTCAATACTTGTTATAGGAACCAAAAACTTCTCATCTCTGAAATTTAATGATCCAGAAAAGAAAACTATAAAGTTAAATTGAAATAAAAATTGTATCTAATTAATTCATTGAAATTAAATTGATTCATTGAACAAAATTGAAATTAAATTGATTCATTGAACAAAATTGAAATTAAATAGAAGAACCTAAATATATAATATGAACTTAACTATCTATATTAAATTAAATAGAAATAAATTTAGTATTAAATATATAAATTTAGCATTCTCAACCTTTAATCGTTAGATTTATCGAACTCTATCGGTCAATTATGTCATATCTCTTATGTATTAAGTATTTAATTTCCTCCCAATGGAGTAATCGAGACCTCCTACTCCACTTCGACTAACTCATGTTCGGGCACTTGGGTGAAACACCTTGATTTCAAAGTTCTAAACCTATTTAGATAATTGTTGATATTTTCACCATTGTTGGCTTTACACTAACTAGTTTTGAGACTAATCTTATATTGTCCCATATAGAATCGCTTGTGGAATACCTCTTCGATTTGTTCTAATTGAAAAGAATTTGGGGAAGAATGGTAAACCACGTGAAGTCATTCTTTTGTTAACAAGCTCACAAATATTTTATTTTAAAATTCCCATTTGGCTAAACCACTGACTTCATGATATTGGAAATGTGTTCGACGATGGATTCACTAGCATCACTAGAAAACTTAGTAAAGTTGTAGGAATTTTTCAAACCCGGCAACTCCTGATATTTCGATAATGGAAATACTAAATTTATCCCGAGGAGGCCGACATTAAGGCCATTTTAGGTCATAATTCTCGACCACATTGGTTATATTATTTTCCCTCCAAGATTATCTTGTTAGGATTTCGAGAACCCGATCAACATCTTGGTTTTGGTGAACTACTTACATCCCGATAATTGACTCTTGGTTGTTCACGATAACTATAGGCTCTGATTGTTTTCGATAACCCTAATTTCCGAGGGTTAGCCCTGGGGATTGTTAGGTATCGAGGCCGTGGCGTATAAAAAGTCAACCATTCTACCCGCTTATGTCAATCACGATAAAATGTGTTTTCTATCAATGGGTTAAACACAATGCATAACTATTGTGTGAGCATATTTACCTTATCATGGTTACTCTTCCATTTGTTGTTTCATAATTTGGACGGTTATTGTCCAAACAAAGGTGATATAATTAAAGGAAATATCACATACCTCTCAATGGTTGTTATGTTCCACCAAAGTTACCCATAAGGATCATGTGTCCCTCGATATGGATTAAAAGGCAATGATATCGCCATTGCATTTTGGTATGTCGAAGGCTTCTTTTAAGAGGCAACGTAAATCTGTATAAAGGCCTTTTCATCCTAGGTTGCATTTCCTATAATTGGTGGTATGCTGATGTCATGCGAATGCCTCTAACACATCCGCACTAAAGTTGACGCTATTATTCGAACGATGATATAGGGTTTCTTCAACAAAGTTAGAATCTCGTAATCGCCAACATTCATCGTTATCGGGTTGATCTTTGAGGTTTGAGAATTACCTTGGGGAGGGAAATGATTTTTACAAGACATTTCAGGAATTCTCTTATCACTTCTTAAAAACATAAACCTCAAAAACTCATCAATTTTATGCACTACTACAAATAATGATCTAACATCGCGAATTCATTTTACCTCAAGTAAATGAAGCGGGTAAATAACATCATAAAAATTAAAGACTTATCACCCCAGTGTTTAAAACACCAAGGTATAGTTTTATTAGCGCATTAGTTTGAATCTCAACTTCTGCACTTTTATTATTTACAAAAACTAGCCCATTTTTTATCTTAGTTTAATAATAAAACCAATGGGGTGTTATTTTATTTTTTTCTAAATAAAACTCGTTACGCTGTTTACATGTAACATTAACAAAATAATTTATTTACAAAACCACAAGGTTTACCCACAATATTACATTTTTACACATAAAAATTAATTATCCATGGACATCGATGTTGGATCTTCAATTTATTGATATTCCGTAATGATCAAATGCATGTGAAACTCTTTTTCCCAACAAAAAGAAGGGTAATCTCTATGGTTTTTGCTTGTATTTATTTCGATATGAACAAAAAAAGGTTAGACAAAAAGGTTAGATAAATAAATAATTTCTTGCTAAAATAAATAGTTAAGAACACAAACATTAAATCCAAATATTTTTCTCGTTTGCAATCTATCATAGAAAACTATTCATGGAAATTACCTTTGTAAACCTTAAAATCTTCATGATGTCGGATACTCTCATGACAAAGACTCTACAAATCTTAAATGGATAGTTTCGTAATGATTTTATATTGAAGTTATTTATGTTTCACATGGATCACTAATGATAATGTCTTGAGTGTTGATAAATATCTCAATTTTTATGTTAAATGTTACATTGTTTCAGGAATACCGACGGTCAGAATATTTAATTTTATAAAACCTGCAATTAAAATAGAGGTTCCAATTTAATGCCCATTTTAACACTAAATAGCCCTCAATTTTTATGGAAAACCGATATGTTAAAACATTTATATTACAATAAAAATAAAACTAAAAACAGAGGTTGAATAACACCACGAACCCATATGCATTAATCATATCACTTTGCTAGAATAGCAATGATCACCTAAACTCAAGTTGTAACATCTCTTTGGATTATCAAGAGGCTTTTTATCTATTTAATGTTTTAAATGTCTAATTTACCAACTCGTTATTTCAAAGTCTTTTCCTATTTCCAACGCCTCATTACTCAACTCTCTGTTTCCTTTATTTCAAAGTTCTTAAAAAAAAGGATGCAAATATGTTGTTTGTTATCAATAAAAATATGTTGATTCTGGGATGATTTCAACGCTATAAACAAAATTTGAGGAAAGTTATTGACAAAAAAAATTGAATCGTTACTTTAGCATTTCATAAGGTCTCTATATACACTACAACCTCATTAAAGAGTTATGGGCAAATGCTTCCATTGTTTGGTCATGAAGAAATTAGTTTCAGTCATATGCTCAATGTCACTCATTTATACATTACTCCATCATTGATTAATTTGACAATCAATACGTGAATTATT